>CAUYQV010107921.1:0-15041 GCA_963574575.1 Galagoides demidoff
TGGCGGGCGCCTGTGGTCCCAGCTACTTGGGAGGCTGAGGCAGGAGACTCACTTGAGCCCAGGAGTTGGAGGTTGCTATGAGCTGTGATGCCATGGCACTCTACCCAGGGGGACAGCTTGAGGCTCCATCTCAAAAAAAAACAAGAACATAACCCAGCATTAGTGTCTCAAGGCAAAGGGTTATATAATCATAAGTTATTGTAATTCTGATATCTGCTTGCAAACAACTTCCTGGATTTCAGATGACCAGATATAGAATGAG
The DNA here is from genome assembly GCA_963574575.1 of Galagoides demidoff. Taxonomy (NCBI): domain Eukaryota; kingdom Metazoa; phylum Chordata; class Mammalia; order Primates; family Galagidae; genus Galagoides; species Galagoides demidoff. The sequence goes on from CAUYQV010107921.1 coordinate 263, forward strand.
AATATTAAAGAATATTATTTTATTTAAAACTAAGCTGGATATACTGGCTCACACTTGTAGTCCTAGTGACTGTGGAGGTCAAGGTGGGAGGATCACTTGAGGACAGGAGTTCAAGACCAGTCTGGGCAACTGAATAAGACCCCATTGTTAAACAAAATAAAAATAATTATATATATATATATAATTTATTTATTTATTTATTTTTTCAAGCTATTGCCCTGAGTAGAGTGCCATGGCATCATAGCTCACAGCAACCTAACTCAGGCACAAGCAATCCTCTTCCCTCAGTTTTTCTATTTTTAGTATAGATGGGATCTTGCTTTTGCTCATGCTAGTCTAGAACTCATGAGCTCAAGCAGTCCACCTGCCTTGGCCTCCCAGAGTGCTAGGATTACAGGTGTGAGCCGCTGCATCTGGCTTAAGAATATATATTGTTTATTTATTTATTTTTTAACTTTTTTAACTTTATTCAAATTAATATGAAGGTACAATATTTAGATTACATTCTTCTTCTTTTTTTTTTTTGAGACAGAGCCTCAAGTTATCCCCCTAGGTAGAGTGCTGTGGCATCACAGCTCATAGCAACCTCCAACTCCTGGGCTCAAGCGAGTCTCCTGCCTCAGCCTCCCAAGTAGCTGGGACCACAGGTGCCCGCCACAGCACCTGGCTATTTTTTGGTTGCAGCCATCATTGTTGTTTTGGTGGGCCCGGGCTGGATTCGAACCCGCCACCTTAGGTGTATGTGGCTGGCGCCTTAGCCACTTGAGCCACAGGCATGGAGCCAGATTACATTATTCTCACTTCCAGCATAAAGCTCCATTTGTAGGAGAGCCCCTCACCCAGGGGGCATGTTATACACCCTCACAATGGGCACATTAGGTGTACAGAATATATATTTTTTAAATTAAACTTTTAACCCACATGTGGAAAATAAATCTGTTTTTCCAAAAACGATAACCAAGGAGAAAACTGGGGCTGTCAGAGGGCTGGTGGGAAGACAAGAGTTTTCTCTGTAGACAGCAGGATTCTAGGGGCTGAGTCCCTTTTTCTGAAGGCCTCTGGCTGAGTACTTTGGGATGTGGAGTAAGCATGTGTGCACCCCTTTGACATGCATTTTCCTCTTTCCTGCCTTGTCCCCAGAACACTGACCACTGTTGAACATGCTATATCCTTTGTTCTCTGTCTTTTTCTCTCCCAACTGTAACATAAAGGCAGGGACCTCGACTGGGATCACTGCTATATTTCTGGCACTTAGAACAGTCTCTAGCACATGGCTGGCCATCATTAACAATTCACCAAGTGATGAAATGTCTGTCGGTCCTCAGGTTCTGGATCCTGTTCCCTGACAGGGCCCTGGAACGGGAGGAGACACCTGTCTCAGAAGCTCAAGTTCCTCCCAGGGAGATGCAGAGTCTCACGCCTCAGCAGACTCGAGGGCTGCTGGCACCTGAGAGGACCTCAATGCTGCTGCCCCAGGACAGCAGGACCTGGGACAAGCCACCCCCTCCCACCTTCAGCAAGGACTGGGAGGCTGTGGAAGTTGGGGCCTCCAGCTATGACAGTGATGAGAAAGGTGAGGTGCCCTTGGGAAGGGTGAAGTGGGGAAGAAGTCTTGGCAGAGCCTGGGGAAAGCCTGAGCATTTGTTCCTTCACTTATTCCTTCAAAAGATATTTATGGGGCTCTGTGTCAGTCCACTCCAGCTGTGTAGCCACTCCCAAACTTAGTGGTTTAAAGCAATGATCATTTATCGGCTGGTGATTCTGTGGGTCAGCAGGTTAACCCGGCCTCAGGGGACACATCTCCTGCTGCCCTTGCCTGTACTTGCCCACTGGTCCAAATGGTCTCACTCACTTGTCTGGCTAATGGCTGGCTGGGTGGTGCTGGGGATTGGACACACATCACCATCAGGCTATCCCAGGCTTGTCATCATGGAATTGGCTGCAGGGTTCTCAGAAAAGGCAGGAGAGGCGTTGCCCCAATTCACAAGCAGCTTCAAAGCTTCTGTTGGCAGGCCACTTACTCATCTGGAATCATTCAAAATAAATCAGTCAGGTCTAGAATTTGCAAGGTGTGGACATAGGGAGAGATGAACCTGTTGACCACAAAAAATTGACCACAAGCACCTATGATGTGCTAGGCCGTGTGCCAGGGGCTGGGGATATAGCAGGGGATGAGATGGCCCTGGGTAGAGCTCAGATTTTAGTGGAGAAAATAGACAATAAGAGGGTTAAAAAACAAAGGGAGAGGTAATGTCTGATGTTGATGAGAGCTGCCAGTTAGACAGGGTGATGGATGGAGAGTTGCTTGAGTGAGGGTGGTCAGGGCAGGCTTGAGGACCCAGGACAGAGTCAGTTTCTCCAAGAGTCGGGGGAAGGGCATTGTGGGCAGCTAAAGCTATACACAGTGGCTTTGACCCTAGAGAGAGAGAAGAGAGAGGGAAAAATGACAAATCATCCAGGGCCAGTCATGGGGCACAGATTATGTATCATTTGAGTATCAGGAGCCACTGGGAGCTTTGAAGAGGAAGACACTTGAATTTCAGAAAAATTCCTCTAACTCACTGGTTTCCAACCAGGGGTGGTTTTGAACCTCTTCCCCTCACTGGAGGACTTTTGGCAGTCTGGAGACATTCTGGGTTATCCTATCTGGGGAGATACCACTACCAACCTGTGGGAAGAAGTTCAACAGTGGCAGGGCCAAGCATCCTGCATGCATTCACAGAGCCCTGCCACAAAGAACTGCACAGCCGGAAACGCGGGCAGTGCCTGGATTGAGAAGTCCTATGTGTCACTGCACATGAGAATGGATCACAAGGTTGGGAAGTCTAGTGGGAGGAAGGTGGGAGGCTAATTAGGAGACTCCCCCAACTGTTGGAGAGAGGAGGGGATAAGTGGAGAGACAAATCACCTTCAGAGGGGAATATATTCTTGCTAACAGATGTGGGAAAGGGGAAGAAAAGAGGTATGGGATTTTGGCCAAAGCAGCTGGATGAAGGGCAGTGCCACTTGCTGAGATGGAGACACCTGAATGACACCCCACAGCAGAAGGGGACTGTACCAGCTACCGGTCCATCTACTATTTTTTCTTTAGATTAATAAAAGAAAAGTTTATTTCCAAATACCATTTGCATGGGAGGACCCACAAGAATGTTTTCCCAAAGTTTCAGTAATGGTCAGATACCTTTATAGATGGAGTTTGGAAGGGAGGAGGGAAGTATGTGCAATCCATCTACTATTGACTATATTTTTCCTCAAAGGGTAAACAGAAGGTGTAGCTAGCAGAGGTCAGCCTTGGCTGCGAGGTCAGGAGCTCCTGGCTAGGGGGGGTTGTAAAAAAAGTGGAATCAGCCAGTCTCTGCCCAGCTCCTACCCCCACCCCAGGGACGCTGATGCTCTGACTGGGGAGATTTCTCCCCTAGTGCCTATTCTTTTGGAAATTGGGAAAGTTCCCGCCACTCCAGCTGAATTCTGTGAATCTTTCTTCTGCCCCCTCATCTGGCTTTTTTTGGAGGTCCATAGGGAAGGAGTTCTCATACCCACTGGACAGGTGGAAAGATGAAGGCTGAGACAGCAAATGATTCTGTTTCAGTCTTCCAGGTAGTGATAGGATCAGGACTGAGGTCTCTCACTCTCTCAGCCCTACCTGAGCCACATGGGCTGGACCGTGTGTGTGTGTGTGTGTGTGTGTGTGTGTGTGTGTGTGAGAGAGAGAGAGAGAGAGAGAGAGAGAGAGCAGAGATGGGCAGGAGCCGAACTGGCCAGCTGGCCACCTTCTCATGGCTCCTTCCTCCTCTACCTCCACCAGACCTGTCTTCTCAGGAGACTGGGCTTACCCAGGAGTGGAGCTCAGTGGAGGAAGACGACGAGTCAGAGGACTCCCAGGTAACATGGATGGGGGGATCCCTCCTTTCCCATTGAGTATCCCACCCTGAAACTCTCAGCAGGTTGTCACATTGCTAGTTCCCAAAGCTTCCCTGGTATTTTAATAGCAATTGTGGTAAACTCATCATTAGTTTGGAGAATTGTCATCATTTTTGTTTTCCTGTACTCCATCAGGGTACATCTTCCCACATATTCATTCACTTCACAAGTCTACAAAGCCCATACTCCATGCCTGGCAGGGTCCAGGTGCAGGGGATACAGCAGCAAAGCAAAGGCTTTGCCCTCATGATGCTTGCAGTGTCATCAGGAGAAGAGGCGATGAACATACCTGGCATGTCAGGTGGTGAAGAGGGCAGTAGAGGGAGAAGTTGGGGAAGGAGCAAGGGCAGGACAAGGGGCTTTGCTGACAAAGGTTGGGGACAGTGTTCTGTTTTAAACAGCTGGTGAGGGAAAGGTTTTCTAAGAGTGGGTTTATGGATGTCTGGAGGGAGGACATTCCAGTTAGAAAAAACAGAACTGCAAAGGCCTGCGGGTGACTGGGGCTGCAGCGAGTGAGAAGAGCCAAGAGTGACTCAGTGCTAGAAGGAGGAAAGCAGGTGAAACTATTGAGATAATAAGAAGGGTCTATAGCAAGAGTCCAACAGAGATGATGGAGCCGGAAGTGGTTGGATTCTGGGTGTGTTTTGCAGGAAAGGCCAACAGCATTGGCTGATGTCTTGAATGTAGGTGATAAGAGAAAAAGATGGGTCAAGGGACCTACAGTTGGGGTCCTGGAGGAGTAAGGAGGGGGCAAATGCATGAGGAGAGGAGAAGAGATTAGAATATGTGTCTGGGACATGTGAAGTTTAAGATGCACATTAGACATCCAAGTAGAGATGGCAAATAGAGAGTGAGGTGTACAGTTGGGAATTCAAGAGAGGGGTTAGATAAAGAAACCCACATATGTGCACACACATACAAACACACACATGTACACGATACACATCTTTTTGGGGAGTCATTAGTATAGGTGGCATTTTTAAACTGGAGATTTTATATACCTACCACTTTTTTTTTTTTTGAGACAGTCTTACTTTGTCTCCCTCCGTAGAGTGTACTCCGAACTACAGGTGCCCACTATAACACCCAGCTGTCTTTTAGAGATGGGGGCTAACTCTTGCTCAGGCTGGTCTCAAACTCCTGAGCTCAAGCAGTCTACCTGCCTAGGCCTCCCAGAGTGTTGGGATTACAGGCATGAGCCACCGTGCCCGGCCTTATACCTATAACATTTTGAAATTTTTCGTCCCATTTATTCTGAAATTTCCTCTGATAGAGCATAGGTATATTACTTTCTTTTGTTATCTTATATCTAGTTACTCTGTGGTACAGTTTTCAATTCAGACAGCTTTTCTATTAATATGCCATTTCATTTCCAATCATATAATCCTATAGCAATGGTGGCCCCTTCCTTTCTAGTATTTATCCTTTTTTTTTTTTTTCTGTTTCAGGGATTTGCGGAGTGGTCCAAAGCTCCACAACAAACAACCATAGTCTTGGTAGTATGTGTGCTTTTTTTGTTTCTAGTTTTAACAGGGATGCCTGTTATGTTTCTTATTTAACTATAATGGTGGCTTTTGTTTTGAAATAGATGCCCTGTGTCATGTTAAAGAAAGTGTGCTGGTTAAAAATCAGGAATGAGTGTTGAGTATTATAAAATGCCTTTCATTTTTCAAGATGATTTTTTATAACTTTTCGGTGTGAGGTTTTACATTACTGTATTTAATTGAAATTAAGACATCATTGATTGTAAAACACATATTATTTTGTATACCACTGAGAAAGAAAAATGCTAATTAGTTATAAGATGCCACCAACTGGAAGATGTCTTATGACTTCCAAGAAGGTGAAAAAAATGTGCAGTTGGAGATCAATGAACCCTGGTAGGTTTCCTAACAACAAATCAATTGTGCATTCTTAGGGACTTGGTGTACCAGTCTTTTCATATACTGAATTCTGTTTCTTGATATTTCATGGAAAATTCTTGCCTCTCTGTCTATATGTGAGATTGGTGCTATCTTTGTGAAGTTTTGGTATCATGGCTAAGCTTGCATCATAGAAAGACTTGAATAACTTTTACCCTTTTCCATGCTTTTGAATAGTTTCTGTAGCTTGAAAACTGTCAATCCTTTGACATTGTAAAGAATTTACCAGTAAAGTTAGCAGGACCTAGAGACATGGGGGGGGGGGTCAGCTACTTCTTGGGCAGCTTTCTCACTTTCTCCTAATGTTATCAGTTAATTAATACTTTTTACTTCTTACATTCATTTTGATGACTGATAGAATTCTTTTATCCCCTAAGAAATTTTTCATTCCATGGAACTTTCTAGATTATTAGCTTAATTGTACATATTGTTTTATAATTAAACAAAAATCTTCTGTCCATGGGCAGTGCCTGTGGCTCAAAGGAGTAGGGCACTGGCCCCATATACTGGAGGTGGTGGGTTCAAACCCAGCCCTGGCCAAAAACTGCAAAAAAAAAAAAAATCTTTTGTCCATTTGTTCTATCCCCTTTAGCCTTTCAAATTCTGTTTTTCGTTTACTTATTATCAGATTTGTCAGTTTATCTAGCTTACTGTTGTTATTCCAAAGAACCAGCCTTAGGATTTATTTATATCCAATACTTCTCTTATTTATAATGTGTTTAATATGTATAATGTTTTTTATTGTCTTTGTCTCAATTTTTAATTTCAATATGTAATTTATATTCTCCTTATATTTTCTGTATTAGTATACTTCAAATAAAAAAATGTACTTATGGATATAGCCCTGGCCACATCTTAAAGTTTGATTATCTGTTCTTATTTATATTATTGTCTGAATATTATGTTGTAGTGCTCCCAAAGAGTGCTTTGAATCACAGTGATTTGGTTTACTCTTCGTTTAAAAACAGTTTTTTTCCTTGTTTTATTGCCCTGTGAACAGATGATGTGGCTTATAATATTTTGTGGAGACCCATACTTTTAGAGATGGGGTCTCACTCTTGCTCAGGTTGGTCTCAAACTCCTGAGCTCAAGCAGTGTGCCCGCCTAGGCCTCCCCGGTGACTGAATGGTTGCCCATGCCCAGCACCAACCCCCAAGTCATTAAGGACAACGACCACACATAAAACTGCTTCCACAACCTTTTAAAAAACTTTTATTGTGGCCTAGAACATATCTAATTTTTGCAATTGTTTCATGAACATTTAAGATGAATATATATTCTCTGTCTATAGAATTCAAAACCCTACATGTCTGGGTTTTTTTGTTTGTTTGTTTGTGTTTTGAGACAGTTTCACTATGTCACCATCGATAGACTGCCCTGGTGTCACAACTCACAGCAACCTCAAACTCTTGGGCTTAAGTGATTCTCTTGCCTCATCTTCCCAGTTAGCTGGGTCTACAGGCACCCACTACAATGCCCAGCTGGTTTTTTTTTTTTTTGTAATAGTTGTCATTGTTGTTTGGGAGGCCCACTCTGGGTTCAAACCAACCAGCCTTGCTGTATGTGGCTGGTACCCTAGCCACTGAGCTACAGGCGCCGAGCCATACATGTCTGTTAATTAACTGAGCCTCAGCAATTATATTCTTTAGATTCATGTGTTATTTAACTTTGGCCTACTCTAACAAGGTTATGTAAAGATCTGTTAATACAACTGTTTTCATCAATTTGTTTTTATAATCTTTGTTTTATGTATTCAACAGCTGTGTAATTTGATGCATATAAATACAGCATTGTTACGTCCTTGCCAATTAAGTAATACAAGTAAAAGACCAAGCACAGTGCCAAGCATATAGTAGGCACTCAATAAATGTTAAAACCTGATTCTGCCTCCTTTGTTAAACTTAAAATGATTGTCTTTAACCAATTTAATCCTTTGCCTTATGATATCACCATCCCGCTCTTTTAAAATTCTTCTATATAGGTGAGTTTCTCTAGAAAATTAGAAGGGAAAGTATGAGATTCTCTCTCCATTTCTCTCACAGGCTGATTACATCCAACAAGCAACTAGCCCTTAAATGAAAATAACTCAGATCTCAGCTTTTACATTTTGGGGGATTTTATTAGTTGCAAGTAAGAGAAGTTCAATTCAAATGAGCTTCAGCAAAAATAATGATAATAGTAATTATTATTATTGGTTCATGTTACACCAACCTTTGGGATAAAACTGGCTTCCACAGATCCAAAAATATCACTGTGCTTTTCTTCTCTTCATAGTTGTGCCCCACTCTAAAGGTGACCTCCATTGCTTCTTCCCACATGGATGGGGGTGGCTACCTCCAGCCAGGGATGGCCTCTTCCACATGGCAAAGTAGGAACCTGGTGGCTCTCAGGTTCCTACTCACAGCTCCCATTCCTGCCTTGCTGCTGGGGCACAAATCCTGAAAAAAGGGGAGAGAGAACAGCAACTGCAGAGGTCATGAGGCAGGAGCAGACTGTCCAAATAACGGGAGGAGGGTGGTTGGCAGCAGGGCAAAGGTGGAAGTGGGGAGAGGAGTGTGGAGATCGCTTTAGACCACTTCCCGGCCCCTCCCTGGCCCCGCCAGTTCTCCACAGAGTGGGTCTGACCTGCCCCATTCTGCTATGTCCTGTTTCCCCTACTCTCTTTGGTACTTAAACTCTGCTACATGTTTATAAACTAGGGTGGCATTGGACTCATTCGTCTACTCACCCGGTGTTTCGTGAGGATCTACTATGTGCTGGGCCTGGGCTGGGCGATGTATAGGACACAAGGAGGAACCAACTGTGTGGTTGTTGTCCCTAATGACTTGGGGGTTGGTGCTGGGCAGGGCAACCATTCAGTAACCAGCAATTCTTCAGGACATACTGGGTGCTGATGCCTGGTTGGTCAGGAGCCCAGGGAAGGAGCTATGTGGGCCCTGAAGAGCACCAGGGCCAGGTCAGGCATTTTTCACTTATTTGTTCATTAGCTATACATTGCCTGAGGGACTACTGTGTACAGATTTCTGACCCTGCAGGCACCAAGGCCAGTTTTTCACTCACTTATTCATTCACTTTGATAATACCTGAAGGCATACTGTGTTCTGGGGTTCTGTGTGGATGATGCAACCACAGAGGTAAAAAACCTCCAGCTTTCTTGGTGGGGCCCTGAATTGAAGTCATCTGTGGAGAGAGCAGATATACCTTTTTTGTCTGTCTACATGTCTAGGTCTCTGAGTGCCCAGTATCTTAGCTCCCCCATCCCATTGGCCAGTTATACACATTAATTTATTTTTAAAACTTGAAACATTATTTTCATATAAATTACATCACTTTTACAAACTTTTTTGAGGGGGGAGGGGACAAGGAAATCTGCATATGGAATGAACACTGGATGGTATTAAAATTTATGTTGTTATGTGTGATAACAGTACTGTGGTTATATGGCAGAAGATAGCTTTTCTTGTTTTCTTACAGATGCAAGTACAAGACCAAAACAGCCATAAGTGATTCTATTACATAAGAAATCTTATACCCAAATACTGTCAGAGGAATAATGTCTCCCCATGTGCCTACTAATACAAGGCATCTCAAAGTGCAAGATAATAAAAAAGCAGACAGAAAATTTTGTGTACCATATGCTACCATTTGTGTATGAAGGTGTGTTATATCCTTCCAGCATATTCTAGGCATATAAACAAATATTCATATATATACTTTTTAAATTTTTTTTTTTTTGAGACAGAGCCTCAAGCTGTTGCCCTGATAGAGTACCATGGCATCACAGCTCACAGCAACCTCCAACTCCTGGGCTCAAGCGATTCTCCTGCCTCCGCCTTCCAAGTAGCTAGGCATCTGCCACAATCCCCAGCTATTTTTTGGTTGCAGCCGTCATTGTTGTTTGGTGGGCCCAGGCTGGATTTGAACCCACCAGCTCAGGTGTATGTGGCTGGCACCTTAGCCGCTTGAGCCACAGGTGCCAAGCCACATATATATGCTTTTATATATGTGTGTGTGTGTGTGTATACATAGGTAAATGAAGTGACTGCTTCTACTAAGGGGATTTAGTAGCTTGGGGGTAAAAGGGTAAGATTAGTTTTTTTTTTTTTACTTTATAAATATGGAGCATGTGAAGTTATGTGATTATGACTTTTGTTTCACCAATGTGGAAGATGGGGTGCATTACTTGCTCCCCTCCTTCACTCCTTTTGGGCATAATGGGCGCTTCCTACACTGATCTTGTCCTTGGCTACAAGCCTTGCTTTGGCCATTGAGACTAGATTCAAAGGTCACACTATCAGAGGCTTGAAACTGTGCCAGTGTGTGTTTACTCTCTCTTTGCCCCTGCCTACCTCCCTGAGAACACACCAGGTTAGATGTGTGTCACTGGAAGAATGACCTGGCCCACCTGAGCCCTCTTGGAGTAGCCAGCCCCTACCTGACCCACAGCTGTTTTGGACGCCTGCATGAGTCCAGCAGAGATCAATCAAGCCTGGTCCAGACCAACAGAACCACCCAGATGACCTGCAGATGTGTTAAGAAATGGACAGATGAGGTCTGGATAATTTGTTACACAGCAAGAGCTAACGTAACCACTAAATTCAGGTCTTTAAGTTACAGGAGAAAAGGATGGGGAGAGAGGGTGTTTCCTTATACAGAAAAGACTGGTCCACTCTAAAAATCTTTTGTAGCTGTGTCAGGTATTCACCACTTCTAGAACAATTTCCTATCCTGACTCTCTCCCACTCATATTTCTTAGTGAATCTCGATTTCTTCCTCAGACTCTGCTCCTTTTTGTTTTGTTTTTTTTTGAGACAGAGTCTCAAGCTGTCACCCTGGGTAGAGTACCATGGCGTCATAACTCACAGCAACCTCTAACTCAGGCTCAAGTGATCCTCTTGCCTCAGTTTTTCAATTTTTAGTAGAGATGGAGGTCTCGCTTTTTGCTCAGACTGGTCTTCAACTCATGAGTTCAAACAATCCACCAGCCTCGGCCTCCTAGAGTGCTAGGATTACACGTGTGAGCCACCACACCCAGCTAGACTCTGCTCCTTTAATTAATATGCCAGCTTCACCAAAGGAGCTGAAACTTTTATTCCCTTTAATCCAATTAAAATTATTGAGCATGTACTTGCTCAATCATGACATCAACTGAAAAACCAGCCACAGCCCCTCAGCTTGTGCCACCAGGAGCCAGCTGAAGGGAGTCTGACCGGTTCCAGGGCTGTGTGGCCTGGGGCAAATTACTGAGCTTCTCTGAGCCTCAGTTTCCTCACTAAGCAGGGTGGTAAGGCCGGGAAATAGGCATAAAAGTGCTTAGCGGACCACCTGGTCCATGCCCTGTTAAGCTCAATTCTCCATCTTCTGCTGGTCCAGATGTGTCTGCAAGGGCACTACTGCTTGAAGGCTTCTCCCCATGAATGCTCAGGGGGAGTCAGGTGTGAAAGCTGGGCAAAGGCTTCCCCACAGCAGCCACATAAGTTAGGGCTTCTTGTCCGCGTGCATCCTTTGGTGCCAGATCAGTGGGGAGGAGAAGCTGAAGGCCTTCCCAGAGCTGCCACACTCATAGGGCTTCTCCCCGGTGTGCACAATGTGGTGTTGCAGTAGGTAGGATCGATTGCTGAAGGCCTTCCCGCACTGGAGGCAGGCATAGGGATGCTTGCCCGTATGCGTGCGCTGGTGCAGAGCGAGGGATGAGCCCTGGCTGAAAGCTTTGTTGCACTCACCACACTTGTAGGGCCGTTCCCCAGTGTGGATCTTTTGATGCTCGATGAAAGAGGACACGTGGTTGAAGGCAGCCTCACACTGCAGGCACTTGTAAGGACGCTCGCTGATGTGTACAAAGCCATGCTGGAGGAGGTGCAAGCGGTTGCTGAAGCACTTGCTGCAGTCTGGGCATGTGTAAGGCCCCTCACCAGTGTGCTGGTGCTGCATCAGGTGTGACATCTGCGTGAAGGTCTTTGCACACTGGCTGCAGGCATAGGGCTTCTTGCCATTGTGGGTTCGTAGGTGCTCGGCCAGCGAGGTGCTCTGGCTGAAAGGTGTGCCACAGTCTGGGCACATATAGGACTTCTCCCTGGTGTGCACGCACCTGTGCTGTGTCAGATGTGCAATCTGTGTGAAGGCCTTGGTGCACTGGCTACAGTGGTATGGTTTCTCTTCTGTGTGGGTGCGCTGGTGGCCAATGAGCGCCAACAAGAAGCGGAAGGCCTTGGCACAGTCTGCACACTCATAGGGCTTATCGCCTGTGTGGATTCGGTGGTGCTCAATCAGGGATGAGCGGCTACAGAATGTCTTGGTGCACTGGGTGCACGCGTAGGGCCGCTCACCTGTGTGTATGCGCTGGTGCTGGGTCAAGTGCGTGGTGTGTGTGAAGGCCTTGCCACAGTCGGTGCAGCAGTGCGGCTTCTCGCCTGTGTGTGTAGGCCAGTGAGATACCAGGTAGGAGCCCTGGCTGAAGGCCTTGCCACACTCATGGCATGCATATGGCTTCTCTCCCATGTGTGTGCGCTGGTGCAGGGTCAGGTGTATGCTTTGGCTGAAGGCCTTGCTGCACTCAGGGCAGGAGAATGGCTTCTCCCCAGTGTGGATCCTTTGGTGCAAAAGGAATGCTAAGCAGTAGCTGAAGGCCTTCCCGCAGTCCTCACAGTTCCACTGCTTCTTGGAGCTGCCACCTTTCTCCCCTTGGCCACCCTCCAAATGTTCCTGCTTTGGGCTCTTGTTTGGCACACCGCACCACCCAGGCCTACTATCACCACCAACCCTGGCTTGGGTGACTGTCGGACTCGAGGTTTTTGGGATTTGGCTGAGATCGCTGCACTCCTGGACACTGTCCCCTACAGGGTCTCCCTTGTGGGCTACCACCTCTGGGTCCACATAGCTTTCCTGGTGTTCCTGCAGGTCTGTGAACTGCCTCTCATGTTTCCAGGTTCTTTCCAACTCTGAGTCCTAGAAGGTGATGCTCAAAAGTCCCTCCATCCCTATTCCCTGAGCTGTTGTCTTCTCTCTGGGTTTAAAAGAAAAGAGAAAAAACAAATTGCCTTGGGCTGGGAAAAGGCTAACACATGGGCTTGAGAAGGACTTAGTCCCAGTCCCTGGACCTCAGTACCACAGACATCTTAGGCGTGATAATTCTTTGTCATTCAGCTGTCCCATCCTGTGCATTGTAGGATGCTGAGCAGTGTCCCTGGTCTCTTCACACCAGACGCCAGGAACACCCTCTCCACCCTAGCTGTGACAATCAAAATGTCTCCAGACATCGCATGGGGTCAGAAGGTCTCTGGTTGGTAATCACTGATTTAATCAAACTGAAAACAAATTCAAAAGATCCCTGCAAAAAACCCTACAAATCTGTCATCACTTAAATGTACCCTTATAACGTAGTGCTATGGACTGAATTGTATGCCCTCAAAATTCATATATTGAAGCCCTAATCTCCAAGATGATGCTATTTGGGGGAGGAGGAGTGTCTCTGGAAAATGCTTAGGCTTAGATGAGGTCATGAGGGTGGGATCACTCACAATGAGATTAATGTTTTTATAAGTGGAAGAGATACTGGAGCTTTCTCTCTCTGCCAAGTAAGGACACAGAAAGAAGATGATCAGTCCAGGAAAAGAGCCCTCATCAGTACCGAACCATGTTGATAGCCTGTATCAAACTTCCAGCCTCCACAACTGTGAGGAAATAAATAGCTATTTAACTCACACAGTCTGTGGTATTTTGTTACAGCAGCTGGAACTAAGACACCTGGAAATAAAGTTTTTTTTCTGGGGAAAAATCAATTCATTCCATACATAGAGGAAAAAACAACCCCTAAATTCCATGCAAAATATGTGGCTGGTGGGAGTATGCTTTGGGAAAATGGCTTAGAAGATTGCTTGTTATCTTCTAGGAAAGCAGAAAATACACATCCTCTGTGGCCCAGTAATCATATGTTCTGGGTCGTTAGCAACAACCAGAGAAGTGTGCACATATGTGCACCTTTAGGGCTGTCCAAGTTGGCTGGTAACGACTAAGCACTAGAAGCAATCCTGCCGCTCAGCAACACGGGAATGGACAAATAAATGGGGCATACTCATACCAGGATTATCTCACAGAGGTAAACACCAAGACCTCAAACAGTGTTGGCAAGAAAGGCAAAATGCAGAATAATCTTTCAGGTATGACACTATGTAGGTTTAAATGCAGGCAAATCAAAATGCTTTGCTTTTTAGGGATTATAAACACGTGGGGGACACACACACACACACACACACACATATAAGCCCAGAGACACAGACACGCTGGGGCAGTAGAGAAAGTTTTTTCTACTCCCAGCACTTCTGATGCATTGGTTTTAAAAATATATACTTCTTATTATATCACAGTATCACAGGTAGACACATGCATCACATCACAATCTGACACACAGAGTAACATGCAATCAAGGTTAGTTACAGCACATGCACAATTAACGCAAGAACATGCAGGGACACATCATTGGCATCCACCACTCCAGGAGCCAGATGGGAGGCTGTGCACCTGCAGCCACACTCACACCTGCACACAGGGTCTTGGGCACACATACACCCAGCCCCACACTAGCATCCCCAAGTGACCAGGCACACACAGAAGTCACGCATGCTGCACCAATCTGATATCGGATTTTTGACTTTGGATTTCCAGGCTCTTGGTCCCGACAATTTGATGAATGAATCGATGGACCACAGGATGGACAGTAAGTTAGGTTTTATTTACAGAGGTATTATTACAGCTCTTACAAAGAGCCAAACCTTGCAGAGCAGGATAAGATAGGTTTTAAAGTGTCACAGCTCTTACAAAGAGCCAAATCTCCTTGCAGAGCAGGGTATAAGTGTTACAGCTCTTACAAAAAGCCAAATCTCCCTGCAGAGCAGGGTATAAGTGTTACAGCTCTTCCTCTTCTCCCCCCCAGAGGTCTG
>CAUYQV010107924.1:0-12324 GCA_963574575.1 Galagoides demidoff
TCCAGTTTCCTAGTTACATGCAGTGAGAATGTAAATTCAGCTGCTGTTATTCAATCATTGTCTAAAACAAAAAGTTTAAAACTTTTTTATTTCAATGAATTTTCTTTTTATGCTTTTTGCTAATATTTAAATTATTTTTTAAATTTCCTTGATATTGAAGAATCTTTTGGATATGAGTTTTATTAGGCCTTTCTTTAGTACGTATTTTGCAAATATTTTCTCCCACTTTGCCTTTTGTTCTCTGTGCTTGTGATGTTTTATTGCCATATAGAAGGTTTAAATTTTTAATATGGTCAAATTTATCTATCTTTTATTCACCATGGATTTTGAGTCATGGTGAATAAACTTGTTCTACAGAGTACGGGGAAGGGGGAGAGAGGGGGGAATGGGTGGAGGGAGGGGGATTCGAGGGTTCACTTCTGTGGTTCATTTTACAAATGAATCTTTCTATGACTAGAATATGAACGTTTTAACACAGTAACTAAGAAAATTACGTGAAGGCTATGTTAACCAGTTTGATGGAAGTGTTTCGGATTGTTTGTTAAAACACCACACTGTACCCTAGAAGTGCATTAATGTACACAGTTACTATTCAATAAAAAAAAAATTTAAAAAAAAAGAATTTTATTGTGTATTTAATACATATTTAAATTTAAATCTCTCACTCATTAGAGTTTAATTTTTTACATGATGAACAGACAGTGTTTTTTTTCCCTAAGTGATTTTCAGTTCCAACATTATTTATTTTAAAAACCTATCTTTGCTTGCATAATATTAGAGGCTACTTTTATTATAAACTAAATTTAGTAATGTACTTGGGTTTATTTCTCAACTTTCTGTTGAACAGCACTAGTTTGTTTATTTATGTATCATTACCAAGCATAAATACTAGCAACTTAATTTTTGAGTCTTAATAGTATATTTTATCATTTTTTTATCTCAATAGATTTAGGGGATACAAGTGTTATCTGTTATGTGGATGAACTGTATAATGTGGAAGTTAGAGCTTTCAGTATATACCCATCACCAGAATAGTGTACACTGTACCTGATAAGTAGATTTTAATATTTCCCCCTCCTCCCACTTTGCCCTTCTTAGTTTTCAATATCCATTGCACCACTTTAGATCACATATACCCCTCATATAGCTCCCACTTATAAGCGAGGACATATGGTATTTGTTTTTCCATTCCTGAGATACTTTACTGACAATAATAGTCTCTGGTTCCATCCAAGTTGCTGCAAAAGACACTTTCATTTTCATTTTCATTTTACATTTTCATCCCTTCTTACTCCATGGTGTGTACTCCTCCCACCCATTTTCTTTATGTGCTTATCAGTTGATGGGCACTTAGGTTGATTCCATAACTATAATTGTGAACTGTGCTGCCATGACATTGGGTAGGTACAGGTGTCTTTTTTTAGAAAATGACTTCTTTTGCCTTGAGTACATAGCCAGTATGTAGTAGGATTGCTAGATTGAATGGTAGATCTAACCTCTAACCTAAGCCTTTTTTGAAGGCTTTTCATACTGTTTTCATAGAGGTTGTACTACTTTATAATTTCAGCACTCCCTTTCACTGCATATCCACTAACATTTATTGTTTTTTGACTTTTTAATAATGGTCATTCTGAGATGGGTAGGACGGTATCTCATTGTGGTTTTAGTCTGCATTACCCTGGTGATTAATGATGTTGAACATTTTTTCATATGTAACTTAACCATATATTTTATTTTGAAGAAATAAATGTCTTTACTCGTGTCTTTACTCACTTTATGATGTAGCTGTTAGTTTTTCTTCTTACTGTTTTGAATTCTTTATAGATTCTGAGTATTAGCCCTTTGTCCGATGTATATTTTGAGAATATTTTCTTCTCTGTAGATTGTCTGTTTACTCTGTTGATTATTTCTTTTGCTATGTGGAAACTTTTATTTTTGTTGTTATATTTTCTTTGGCAGTCATAGTCATAAATTCTTGCCTAGGCCAATGTCAAGGAGAGTTTATTATTTTTTAGGAGAGTTGTTCCTATGTTTTCTTCTAGAAATTTTATGGTTTCAGGCTTTACATTGAAGTCTTTAATCCATTGTGAGTGAAGTTTTGTATATGGTGAGAGATAGGAATTTAGTTTCATTCTTTTGTGTGTGGGTATGCAATTTTTCCAGCACTGTTTATTGAATAGGGCATCCTTTCTCCAGAATGTTCTTTTCTTGCTTTGTTGAAAATCAGTTGATCATAGCTATATGGCTTTATTTCTGGGTTCTTTATTCTCTATTTCAGTGGTTCTCAACTTGTGGGTTGCCACCCCTTTTTAAAAATGAAAATACATTGTGGCATTAGGAAGGTTGAGAAACACTGCTCTATTTCTTTCTCTTACCTGATGGTTCTGGCTAAGACTTCCACTACTATGTTTAATAAAAGTGCTAACAGTGGGCATCCTGTCTTGTTCCAGTTTTCAGGGCAATGCTTTCAACTTTTCCTCATTTAGTATAGTGTTGACTGTGGATTTGTCATATTTGGCTTTTATTATTCTGAGGTATGTTCTTTCTACTCCTGGTTTCTTAAGGGTTTTTATCATGAAGTATTGCTGGGTTTTACTGATTTTTCTGTATCTGTTGAGATGATCATGTG
Organism: Galagoides demidoff; assembly: GCA_963574575.1. Classification (NCBI taxonomy): domain Eukaryota; kingdom Metazoa; phylum Chordata; class Mammalia; order Primates; family Galagidae; genus Galagoides; species Galagoides demidoff. The sequence goes on from CAUYQV010107924.1 coordinate 2,630, forward strand.
TTTTTCGTTTTGTGTATGTTGAACCATCCTTGCATTCCTGAGATAAAATTCACTTTATTGTTTTTTTGTTTTGTTTTGTTTGGTATGTTGTTAAATTCAGTTTGCTAGTATTTTTTTGAGGATTTTTGCATCTGTGTTCATGATGGATATTGCTCTATAGTTTTCTTTTTTTGTTATATCCTTTCCTGACTTTGGTATAGGGTAATAATGGCTTTGTAGAAGGAGGTAGGATAGTGGTTCTCAACTTGTGGGTTGCAACCCCTTTGGGGGTCTCCTACATATCAGATATTTACATTATGATTCCTAATAGTAGCAAAATTATAGTGCAATGAAAATAATTTTTTTTAACTGCTTAGATACATTTACTTCTGGCCTTAAATTCAGTGGTTCAAGTAAATTTCCTTTACACTTTATAGACATGTTGAGGATTAAATGACAACGTACATAAAGAACATAGCACAGTATGTACAAAAAATGTGGTCATTGTATTTACTTTTCCATGTGCAACATGAACTTCCTTATGTATAAAGAGAAAAAAAATCTCAAGTATCCTCCTAAGTCTACAATCTTGAACTACAGGACTATTAATGAAGGTACACCCCACTAGCCTTCAGCCTTCACTATCGCAAAGGATTATTTCTCAAGTTAACTCTGCTCAAGTCCTTGCATTCTGGCCCTTCCTCTCAAATACCACAAGTATGGTTAAAAACAAGAGGATAAGTAGTGCTCCATAAGCCAACATGATACCCACAGTCTGAATCCTAGATATACAGGCTACTCAGGCTGCGTTGTGTCTTTGTACAAGACTTTATTAAAGGTCTTTACTGAGCAACATCCAGACTCCAGAAACATCTGCCAAGGAGACCCTGTTATGCTGTGGGGACTGGCTGGGGCATGGCAGGTAGCTCTGGCTTCCCACCCTTCTGTTCCGAGATAGGGATAGTAGGCAGTCTCTCATCTTTGGGTTCCACGATGCTCATGTGATCAGGCAGAGGTTTTTTAGGGCCAGTCTTACCAGTAGGGTACCAAGGTAACATGATCTTCACCTTAACACCCAACATATCCTGTGGGAGCGGCACATGGTGCACTGCGGTGTCAACGTAGTGGTTAACAGGATCCCCACTGTGGATCATCAAGCCATCCACAAACTTCACAGACTTCACTGTCTGTCCTCGGAGTTTCCCAGACACCACAACCTTGCGTCCCTTGGCTCCACTCCCCATGATGAATCGCAGCACACCATAGCAGGCTCTCTGCACTGCGAGGCCTCCAAGGAGTTTGTAACACAGAGATTCTGCCTGGGCAATGGCACACAGATCTCTTGTGGCCACCTTTTCATCATAAAGTTCTACACTGCCCTCTGGGAAGCCAAACCTTTTCTGAACTACAGCAGTCAGTTTCCGAATGCGTCGGCCCTTCTCACCAAGAACATTCTGTGTTCTGGTGGCTAAGATAATGGTTTCTATCCTGGTTGGTATAACTCGGACCTCAACTCCAGAGTAGCCATCTTCAGCCAGTTCACAAGTAAGAAACTCATTCAGTTTAGCTTTGAAGATGCCATCAGCAACAAACTTCCTTTTCTTGGAGATACGAACCGCCATCTTGCCACTGCATGCTGCCAAAAGGAAAAATAACGAAAATAATTTTATGGTTGGGGGTCACCACAACATGAGGAACTATCAAAAGAGTTGCAGCATTAGGAAGGTTGAGAACCACTGATGTAGAATAATCCTTCTTATGTCATGGAACAGTTTCAGTAGGATATGTACTAGTTCTTTGTAGCTCTAATAGAATTTGGCTGTGAATCTATCTGGCTTTTTTTGTTTGTTTTTGTTGTTGGGAGTTTTTAAATTACTGATTTAATCTTGTTCCTCATCATTAGTCTGTTCAGGATTTCTATTTCTTCCTGGCTTAAGCTTAGGAGGTTGTGTATTTCCAAAACTATATCTGTATGGCAGATACCAACACTGTATACTTAGCCTATACCAAGTATAGGCTATGTTATTACCCTTGAGGGACCAGCCCCGTGTGTGTTGTTGCCTTGTCTAGCACTCTGAAGCAGAATGAACTCTTTATGCTTATAGGTAGATACACTACTCTTTCTGGTGTTTTTTTCATAGCACATATGCTTCTGTTCCTTTTCTTATAACCCTTCGAGAAATACTTTTGATGATTATATAAGACATTGAGGTGAGTCTTCTTGTAATATCTGTCATCTGACTTAGTGCCAGGAGTACCTTGATTGCAAAGGAGTACCTTTACCCATCATGTTCCATGTGTTTCTGTTCCAAAGCTGCCTACTAACTCAGAGTACGGCCCTCACAGCTAGAGAACTGTTCTCTACCTGTGATTTTTAAAAACACTTGTCACAGTACTTCTTGACTACTTGGAGTTATGCTGATCTGAGAGTAAGGGTAGTGGGTTCCAGCTCTGCTTTGGAGCAGAATTGTAGCCTTTAGCAAATCATTTAACCTATTTGGACTTTGGCTTTCTTGTCTAAATATGGGATTTCACCTAAATGATTTTAAAGGTTCTTTCTAACTGTAAAATTCTGTGATTCTCTGAAAATGTGTTCTCCAAGTACTAATGCTCATTGCAAAAAGTAATGATTATGTTTCCAAAATGACTTGCTTATTCTTATGCAAGGAAGTTAAAAAGTTTACATTTAGAAAAAAAATTTAATGATCTGGTTGAAGGATTTGTAGCACCTGACCTGTATCTAATAGCAAAATACTCATTTTTAGGGTTCCCAGGATATCACTGGGTAGGGTCGTAAGCCTCATTAAAGTGGCTTGTTCACTGTTTGCTAGAGGGAATTCTAACACAATCCATTTATCAATCATGGTTGCTTATCAAGTGGAGTGTGAATGTGTTTGTAAGAATTTTACATGGACTGTGCATGTAATATAGTTACTGTTTAGCATTTCCTTTGTGAAATACATAAAAATTTAGTTCTGGTCACCTGTATGTGTGAGCATATATAAAATTCAGTTCTGATAATATTCCTGCATTTCATTATCTTTAGAGTAGTGGGTTATATCTTTGCTTGATGATTGCATAATATAAACAGGTAGTACAGCTGGTGAGGCTACTTCAAAGTATTTTGTCATCTAGATGCAATTATATAATAGATGGAATCATCTAGGGGTTTATACCGTGTTTCCTTGAAAATAAGACCTACCCAAAAAATAAGCCCTAGCAGGATGATTTCTATGCATGTGTTAAGTATAAGCCCTACCCCCATAATAAGACCTAGTGATGGGCATCGGTATGCAGCATATCTGCATAGCGCCATGCATTTTGGTGCAGAGTGGTAAGGAAGACTAGAATACCTTTTATCTGTCAGCTCCTTTCTCCGAGCCGTTGGCACTTGTGTGGTATGTGTGTGGTAACCTCTGTCGCAGGCATCCTATTGCGCACATGCAAATGGCTAGGGGAAAGGAGTTCACACATCACTAGTGCCAGCCCCACCAACAAGGTCAGCTCCCCCTATCAGGTTCCAGAAGAAGATGACTTGACTGTATTTGAATAAATGTAGATTATTTTATTATGCTTAATAAAAATAAGATATCCCCTGAAAATAAGCCCTAGTGGCCAGGTTTAAACCCGCCACCCTCCTTATATGGGGCTGACACCCTGCCCACTGAGCCGCAGGTGCCGCCCTTTATTAAAATTTCATAGAATTATTTAATTAAATGCATTTTTTAGCTAAATAGTGTTTCTGTTCTCAGATTTCATTAATAATATGGGCATATAATCATATTAGAGCCATATTTATAAAGTCCTTATTCATAAATATATGCAAATGACAATTATCTGAATAGGGACTACTAGAGTCTTATTATTGGGAAGTAGTGATGAGCAGAAAATACTGAAAAAAAAACAGCATCATAATTTAGAAGCTGTGGTTTTCATATTTAAGATTTTTGTGAAGCTTATTTTCCAGTGTTACTAAGAATGTATAATTAAATATATAATTTTACATTTATTTAGGATAATAAATTACTTTTAACTTTTTATTTAAAATTTTTTCAAGCATGCTAAAAAATAGAGAACTCTGTACTCCTATCACTTTGATTCAAAATCTTATTTAATCTGTTTCTGATGAAAACATTTTGAAGTAAATTATAATCATGACAGTTTATCTACATGCTTAAATATGTGTGCATCTTCAAAAAATAGAGCAGTTTACCAATTACATATCACAGTGTTATTACCATTCATAACAAAATTAACAATTATTCCTTAATATCAGGTATAGTTTTATTTCTCGTATTTTATTTTTTCTAAAATTTATGAGGATATGAGAATATAGATAATTGTTACTTCAATTTCACTTAGGCTGTCTTTTCCTTTTATTGTGACCTTTTGAGTAGTCTTCTGTGCCATAGCGTCCCTTTCTGTAAATGGCATAGGTTTAGGTCATGTGATCTCTTTGCTCTCTTTTCTCTCTCATTGCCTCTGACTCACTGGGTAGAACTGGTTCTTCACTACAAATCTGACTTAGGAAACCTGGTACAGAACCAGGTGAATGTGATTTTCTTCAGTTATGTATCAGAAGAGCAAGTTTTTTGTCTTATAAGTAGGAAAACAGGGATAGTGTTTTATTCCCTGTTGTATTTCCAGCAACTGTCACAGAGCACGGGATATAAAAGTACTTAATAAGCGAGAAATTGAATAGATTAATATATAAGTGAATTTATTACTTAGTTAATCAATGTTCAGATGTAATAGGTAAAACCAACCAAGTGGAGGAAGATGTTGTATAGCCAGGTGCAGTAACCAAGTCGTTTGTACATTTCTTAAGTTTCTATTGGTGAAGATCTAGGGACGGCATCAAGAGACCTTTACTGTTTAATATGGCCACTGTGAATGTTTTCTTATGGCAAAACACTGTCAGCATATTCACAAGGAGTAACTCACAGTGGTCATTGCTGAGGTAAATTGTGTCCCCTCAAAAGCTTTTGAAGTCTTTATCCCCGCTGCCTGTGAATGTGACCTGTTTGGACATAGAGCCTTGTAGACAGTCAAGTTGAGAGGAGATCGTTGAGTAGGGCCTTAATCCAACATATAGTTTCCTTATGAAAAGGGGACATTTAAAGACAGATAGGCATAATGTAATGTACCTTGTTCCAGTATCCCTGCAAAACTAATACAGAGACTTAGACATAAATCTTTAGGTAGAAGTTGAGATCACAAATTTTCCAAATAAGTTTAATAGGAAGCTCAGGATAAAGTTCTATTCCATGTAAATTGCTAACACCTTAACATGAATACCATTGTTTTTTAGCCATGTGTGAGCTTTGGGCAACAGAATAGGGATAGAGAAAAAACAGAGAAAAGTAGGAACAGAGGGCAGAAAATGACATACTTTTATTCTGCCTATGACCCTCCAGGTAGAGCCAAACCAATTAGTGTTTCTAAAATGATTTGTTTTTACTTATAAGGCCTCCAAGAAGGTTCTACTTTAATATATACAGTGGCATCTCATGGGACCCCCCAGTTCAAAATGCAGGTAGTTAGGTATCCTTGTACAGGATCAGAAAGGAAATATAAAAAGAAAAGTATTTACTTTTTCCTAATCCCAGAAAAGTATTTACTTTTTCTTAGAAGAAAGTTGGAACTATTTTCTGAAGCAAAATTTTGTGTGGCTCTCAATTTGGGGGATTTAGTATAGCATAGTTAAATATTTAAGCTCTGGAATCAGCCTCCTTGGGTTTAAGTCCTGGCTTCACCCTTTGTTACTTCTGTGTTCTTAGCCACATAATTTTACCTCTTTAATTTGTCTTATTATCTAATAATAAGATACCTCCCTCAAAGTGGTAACAATCAAATTATTTAGGCATGTAAAAGTTGTAGACCAGTACATAGCACATAGTGAGCACTCAATAATAGTTAGGAAATATTTTTATGATTGTTATGCTGATAACAGAAGGATACCTTATCTTATTTTCACTGCAAGAATTTTTTTTAGACAGTAGAAATGTCTATGGCACTCTCAGTAGAGTGCTATGGCGTCAGAGCTCACAGCAACTTCAAACTCTTAGGCTTAAGTGATTCTCTTGCCTTTGCCTCCCAAATAGCTGGGACTACAGGCACCCATCACAACGACTGGGTATTTTTTTCTTGCAATTGTCATTGTTGCTTTAGCTGCCCTGGGCCGGGTTCGAACTTTCCAGCCTTGGTGTACATGGCCAGTGCCCTATCCACTGAGCTACAGGCGCTACCAAGAATTCTTTAGATTTATGAAATAAGATTTATATTCTAGTTATTAAGAAAATAGTAATGAATTGAACTTAGTAAGTATAGTTTCCCCCAGAGAGGAAATAAAACAGTAAGGATCTAATTTCTTTGATAAGGGGAAAAAAATTTTCATACTTTAGTAACATATATACTCTGTAAGTGTACATTTAATAAATCATCTATCCCAATAATATAGTTCCCAGGGAAGTTAATGCTTCTGAAAAACTCATGTGTATTGAATGCTTACTGAGCTCTAGTGGTTATAATTTATTTCTGAAAGCCAAATACAAACATGATCAAAAAACTGATGGTGACCAAAATATTTGTGCATCCTGATTCACAAAGGGTTACATAAAGGTCACTTACAGGTTTGTTTGTTTTTTTCCTTTAGACCCAAAGTTTCACGCTGTTGCCCAGACGATAGTACCTTGGCATCAGCCTAGCTCACAGCAACTTCAAACTCCCTGGGCTTAGGAGATCTTCCTGCCTCAGCCTCCTGAGTGCTTAGAACTATAGGTGCTTGCCATAAGACGGGCTAATTTTTCTATTTTTGGTAGAATCAAGGTCTCGCTCTTGCTCAGGCAGGTCTAAAACTCCTGAGCTCAAACGATCCTCCCACCTCAGCCTCCCAAGTGCTAGGATTATAGACAGGAGCTACTTACAAGCTGTTTAAAAAGTTACTATGTGAAAATGGAATTTTTGAAATTTGAATTACTCATTGAGCAGTGTAATTTGGATGATCTAAGAGATACCCTTGATTAGGGGCTCTTTAATACTTTGGAGTGCCAAGGGGCTACGTGGCTATACATGTAACAATGGAACTATTGCTTGTAACCTCAAATGCTATCTTTGAATTTAATAAAATTCACAGTAAAATCTATTTCAAGTAGGCTACTTCCAATGCTGGATAGTTGTGGTTTATGTAGACACACCTTACAGATGTTGAATCTTTTTATAATGTAATAATGATAATCAAATTATATCAGCTAACATTTTGTGAATTTCTACTGTTCACAAATATACCAAGTTCTGCTAGTGCTTACTATCATATTGAAAAGACTTGATTAGCTTCTGATTTGAATTAGACAAACAGGAAGGCCATTAAATGCATGCAATCCAGATCCCCCTCTTTGATTGCTTCTTTATTTTTTTGTTATAGGATAAATCTAAGTTGTGTGTCTTGATATTAGACTAGAAGTTAAAAAGGGAGGGTAGTGTAGTTTTTTTTTCTACATAGTCCTTGAGAACATATGTCAAAAGGACAAATTGAAAATAGGCAGTAATTGGAAAGGTTTCCTATGGTAGGTGAAGGTATTTTTAGTGAAAATCAACTTCTATGAACTATAGAGGGGATTCCCCCCAAAGTCTGCAAAGCATATTACGTCAGTCTTATTTGATCAATTAAGTTTTCAGGATGGAATAGAAGGCAGGTCATGGGGTCAGAATGCTAGTATCATTGAGGATGCTGCTAAATATATGTCAGTGATTTGATACTTGAATTCATGGCACCATTCGACACGGTTACAGACATGGGCCTGTGGGGTGATAGATGCGGTGGTAATGGTAAGAGGCACAGCTCCTCTGGTGTTTGTTCATGTAACTTCATAGGTATGTCTTGAAGTCTCTCCCTCTCAGTGAATATTAAATATAAAGAAATAGGATAGCATTCCACATTGGAAATACAAATAGGTAGTTATGAGATCCAGGAGGAAAAAAAAATTCAACATAGAAGCAGATTATTTTAATAATAAGCACATGTTGCTTCCATCAGGAAATAAACTGCACACTATGTAGCTCACTAAAAGATAAATTTTGAAAAATATATCTTTAGGCTTAGTCTAATCCCATGTTCAAAAGTAAACTTACACCAGTTTTAAGTTGCATTATTTTGTCTAGACTGAAGTGATGTGCGTACAAGTATCATTTGTGGCATTTTATTGTTGGCAAACAAGGTAGGGAGGTTGAGAATCAAAAAGCACTGTTTAATAAAAGAATACAGAGTATGAGTTTATATCAAAACGTAGTAAATAGCATCTGTGAGGCTGCATACACATTTTCACAGGTATGAATGATTCTTGTGAATATGAATCTGCTGCTTTCTCATTCCGTGATTCATTTCCGTCATACAGCGCTTTCATTACTAGGTGTGCATTGGGTTTGTTGGGAAGATTTTCATATTATGGTATGTTGTTGAAAGCACAGGAATATGCCTTATTTAAATAAGATAAAGGATAGCTTTTTTAAGAAAGAGCTTTTCAAGTTGCTAAATACTTTAACGTATCTTCCCAGGGTTTTGTTTTCTTTAGTTTTTATTGGTTGAATATTTATTAATAATAAATGCTATTCATATCGCAAACTAAATTACCATTTTCAGTTTATTGTTAATTAAACAATCTGTCCAGTTTCAGAATCTTCACTCCTTATCCATGGTATTTTCTGGAACAACTTCTACAGTTTTAAAAGTGTTATCTGGATTGATGTTTTTGAAAGGCACAAATAGTGACTATCTTCCTAGTATAATTTCCATCAGTCTCTCATTATAAGAGCTTAACAAACACATTTCTTATCACAGTAAGATATGCTAATTAAAGGGATTTAATTGTGTAAAATAGCCTAAATTATGATGAGGTATTAGATTGTACAACAGGAAGAAGTTAGTTTCTCTATACATTTCTCTTCAAAAGTGAACCTCATTTTGGGGACTGCATATGCATCTGTCCTCTCTTGTGAATCCACATGGTGAGGTAAAATAGAGAACAAACGTGATTTAATGGGTGGTCACACCCCCCTCAACAATGACATTATTTGTTCACGTTAGTGTCCTACTTCATTTTCTTTCTTTCTTTTTTTCTTTTTTTGAGGCAGAGTCTCATTCTATCACCCTAGTAGAGTGCCTTGGGTAGAGTCTCAGCTCATAGCAACATCAAACTTTTGGGCTCATATAATCTTCTTGCTTTAGCCTCCCAAGTAGCTGGGACTGCAGGCGCCTGTCACAACGCCTGGCTAGTTTTTCTGTTTTCAGTAGAGACAGGGTCTCGTTGTTGCTCAGGCTGGTTAAGCAATCCACCTACCTCAGCCTCCCAGAGTGCTAGGATTATAGGCTGAGCCACTGTGCCCAGCTGGTGTCCTTTCTTTGGCAGATTTCTTGTATCCCTTCTCAACTGTGTTCTACTATCAGTCATTTCAATACTGTATCAAGTATTAAGAAATGTTTTCATTCAAGTCAGTCTGACTGTTTGGTACCTAGGATTCCTGGTTGCTAAGGAGCCAGATTTGAAGGCAGCAGATTTGACCCTTGATGGGAAGGAGGCCCTTTATTTTTTTTCCTTCAGCTGACTCTGTCACTCAGTTCTTCATAAATTGACAGAACCAGCAATGTACACAGCCCTTTTATGAAACTAATTTATAGCTCTCAAATGAAAGATACAACTTAATTCTAGCCCAAGAATATG
>CAUYQV010107926.1:0-17646 GCA_963574575.1 Galagoides demidoff
TTTGTTTTTTTTTCTTTGTATGTAAAAATAAATCTTAATTTTGGTTTTCCCCCTTTTATTTATTTTATTTATTTATATATTTTTTTTTTTTTTTTTTTTTTTTTTTTTTTGAGACAGAGTCTCACTATGTCGCCCTCAGTAGAGGCTGTGGTGTCACAGCTCACAGCAACCTCAAACTCTTGGGCTCAAGCGAGTCTCCTACCTCAGCCTCCCAAGTAGCACCCGCCACAACGCCCGTCTATTTTTTAGAGACGATGTCTTACTCTGGCTCAGGCAGACTTTCTGGGAGATATGTTGCATTTTAAATTTCTTGAGTCAACCACTTGCTTAGAAATCTGCCACTCTGAATTCCTGTGCAAATTTTTTAGCAACTTTGTCCCAGAGCAGTGATTTTCAGCTGGTGTACTGGTAGAGAATCTTAGGTATCTGTGAAAATTTTAAAGATCATTAATTAAATTATTATTGAAATAAGTTCAAAGCACAGTGGGTTTTTTTTCCATCTTTTTTTCTTTTTTTAGAGACAGAGTCTTGCTTTGTTGCCCTCATAGAGTGCCACAGCATCACAGCTCACAGCAACCTCCAGCTCCTGGGCTTAGGCAATCATTTTGCCTCAGCCTCCCGAGTAGCTGGGACTATAGGTGCCCGTCACAACACCTGGCTATGTTTTTGGGGTTTTTAGCAGTTTTTGGCCAGGGCTGGGTTTGAACACCCCACCTCTGGTACATGGGGTCAGTGCCCCACTCTTGAGCCACAGGCACTGTCCCTGGCTATGTTTTTGTTGCAGTTTGGCTGGGGCCGGATTTGAATACGCCGCCCCATTCTTTTTTTTTATTTGATCAACATAATGTAAGTGTGCTGTTGAAGTTTAACTATAGGTTCAAGTGTGCTGTGAGGTAAAAAATGTTGAAAAAACAATGGCCCCGAGATTTAGGTGTTAACCAACCTTGTTTGTTTGGACCAGCTTAACCAGTGTAATGTGGCTTCTTGGACTTCATTGAGGGGTGTTTTCCCCTGTAGGTCTTGATTTCCTTACCATATCTTTCCAAGGGCGCTTGTTTACATTTTTGGATGTTGTTAACACCAAAATGTTCAACCATCTTCCTTTGGCTGCTACTTTGCTCTTCATCAAAATGTAGGAGATGAACAGTTTCCTTCAGTGTCAGCTCTTGAGTCCTTTCCTTTGGGCTATCATGTCCCAACTCTAAAATTTTTAGTTACTATAGGATATATCTACAGTTTAGTCTTTCACTCTGAAAAAAATCTTCACCAGCCACATATACCGGGATTGAATCCAGCCCGGGCCCTCCAAACAACAATGATGGCTGCAACCAAAAAATAGCCAGGCGTTGAGGTGTGCACCTGTGGTCCTAGCTACCTGGAAGGCAGAGGCAGGAGAATCGCTTGAGCCCAGGAGTTGGAGGTTGCTGTGAGTTGTGATGCCATAGTACTCTATCCAGGGCGATAGCTTGAGGCCCTGTCTCAAAAAAAAAAAAAAATCTTCTACAATACATGATAAACATTAAGACATTATGCCTAATCCAGCATGTGGTAAAAATAAAACATGAAAAAAATTTATACTGAAGAAATAATAAACTAAGGGGCAAAGCCCATACTTTCTACCCTTTGATGTAGAATAGACTCAACTGTTCAAGTTATAGAGGGTAAGTTAATATTGTGTGTCACAGTCCAAGTGGTCAAGGTACAACTTACTGACGTGGTCAATATATGGAGGTCAGTCTTCCATTGAGTGCATGTAGTACATGTCTGGTCTATGGAAATTAGATCAACTTAAGGAGGTTCTACTGTGTACGTGTGTGTGTGCATACACAGAGAGTGCCAAAAAATGTATACACATTTTAAGAAAGGAAGAAACACTATTAAAATTATAATACTCGGGCCAGGCACAGTGGCTCACACTTATAATAGTAGCACTCTGGGAGGCTGAGGAGGGTAGATTGCCTGAGCTCATGAGTTTGAGACCAACCTGAGCCAGAGTGAGACCTGTCTCTAAAAATAGCTGGGCACTGTAGCGGGCACCTGTAGTGCCAGCTATTCCAGAGCCTGAGGCAAGGGGATCACTTGAGCCCAAGAGGTAGACGCCACAGCACTCTTCCCAGGACAACAAAGTGAGATTGTGTCTCAAAGAAACAAAATAATAATAAAATAAAATTGTAATACTCAGTATATATCAATATGTGCCAATAACAAAAGATGAATATAAGTCACATTGAGCACCTTGTTACAAATTTAATAATTTTTTTTCATTTTAAAAATGTGTATACATTTTTTGGCACCCTCTGTGTATACAAACATACTTGTTAAGAGATGAGATGGAAAAATAAGCTTAGCAAAAGTTGTATATTAAGTTATTATACCAAATGGCTTTTCATTTAACACTTAATGTTATAAGATGATGTTACTTTCTTTTCATATGTAATTGTGCTACCCCATAATCTCTCTAAATAGATTACAGGTTCTCCTGAAGTATTTAGTAAATATTATATATGCTTTTGCTTAGTATGTATTTGTGAAATGAATTAATTCTAAGATTAGTCAGAATGAAAAATGATCATCTGATTATAATATTATGATTTTAAAAATTTGTGAATTCTTAAGGAGATGTGATTATTTTTTTCTCTCTGAATAATTTTTTACTGTCTATTGACAGTGATAACAAGACTTCCTTAATTAAAAAAATTTTTTTTTTTTGCAGTTTTTTTTTGGCCACGGCTGGGTTTAAACCCCCCACCTCTGGCATATGGAGGTGGCGCCCTACTCCTTTGAGCCACAGGCACTGCCCAATTTTAATTTTTAAAATTGTAATTATATCTACATAAAATTTTATATTTCAATTATCTTTAACTGTACAGTTTTGTGGCATTAAGTACATTCACATTGTTGTGAACCATTGTCACATCTGGAATTCTTTTCATCTTGTAAAGTTGAAACTCTGTACCCATTAAAGAGTAACTCAGTGTCCCCTCTTCCCCTCGGCCCTGACAGCCATCATTCTACTATCTTTCTCTGTGAGATTGGCTACTTTAAGTACTGCATATATAAATAGAAATATATAGTATTTATCCTTTTGTGACTGGCTTATTTCACTTAGGGGGATAATGTCATCAAGGTTAATTCATATTGTAACGTGTCAGAATTTCCTTTTTAATGCTGAATACTATTCCATTAGAGGTACACACTACAATGGAATAGTATCCATTCATCTCTTGATGGACACTTGGGTTACTTCCACCTTCCAGCTGTTGTGACTGAATGCTGCTGTGAACATGGATGTATAAACATCTGTGATACTCCCTGCTTTCAATTCTTTTGGGTATATACCCAGAAGTGGAATTGCTAGATCATGTCGTAATTGTATTTTTAATTTCTTTTTTTGTTTTGAGACAGCGTCTCTGTTTTGAGACATAGTCTCTCTGTCATAGGAATAGACTGCAGTGGTGTCTCTGCACACTCTCTCTGCAGCCTCAAACTGGACTTAAGTGATCTGCCTGCTTCAGCCTCCCAAGAAGGCAGGACTGCAGCACATGCCACCTTGCCTAGCTAATTTTAGAGATAGGGTCTTTCTGTGTTACCCAGGCTGGTCTCAAACTCCTGAGCTCAAGCAGTCCTTCTGCCTCAGCCACCCGGAGTGCTGGGATTATAGGCTTAAGTTGCTACACCTGGCCCCAAAGCTTACAAAATAGCAATTGCCATAGTTATTTTTCTAAATTTTTCATCTCTAATATGCCTCCCTTCCAACCCTGATGCCCTATTATTTTCATTTTTAGTTGGTAAGTTGGCAAAATAAAGAATTGCCGCCCAGAAAATTAAAGTTGGTAACATTGTTAGTTTTGAAGTTCTAAATACACTTTAGTCCTTAGCTCCTAAGGTGACAGTAACTTTTTTTTCCTTACACTCATACTTGTATACTTGAAAAAACTGAACTCCATTTGTAACTTTGATGACTTACATGTAGATTATTCTTAGAGTTGGCATGAGAAAAAGCAATTCCCCAAAATTGGTTACTTTCTTTATGGTCAAATTTTGGCTGTGTTCAATGTGAAGGAGAACTTGAGTCTGTTTAATTGTTCGTGAGGTACCACTTCTGCAAGAATAAGCACTTATGTAGGCTCTGCTTTTGAGTCTGCTTTTTATTTATTTTATTACTTTATTTTATTTTTCTCTTTTTTTGAGACAGTCTCAAGCTGTCGCCCTGGGTACAGTTCCATGGCGTCACAGCTCACAGCAACCTCAAACTCTTGGGCCTAAGTGATTCTTTTGCCTCAGCCTCCCAAGTAGTACAGGCTCCTGCCACAATGCCCAGCTATTTTTTGGTTGTAGTTGTCATTGTTATTTGGCAGGCCTGGGCCGGATTCCAACCTACCAGCTCTGGTATATATGGCTGACGCCCTAGCCACTGAGCTACAGGCGCCAAGCCTTGAGTTTACTTTTTAATTTTTTTAAGAGGAAGTTGATACAGTTAGAGAAAATATGACAAATGAACTTGTCAGGTTATCTGGACTCCTAGGATTCATTTGTGGACTTTAATTGGATCCTGTTAGCTCTTTTGGCCTTTCTTTAGCCATGGTAAAATGTGAATGGTATTGTTACCCAACTTCCTTGATGTACCTCTAAGGAATATCAGTGAGTTTTAGCAAAAATCAGAAATCCTAAAAGAAAGGTGATATATCAAGTTACCATTAAAATAATGACAACTTGAGAATTAGAATATTTGATGAGTTACAGCACTAATGTGTTAACATAAAACCTGGTTCTTCTTAATTCTACTGTAGAATTTAGTGTGTGACTTTGAACAAGAAATCGGTACCATGGACTGATTTTCTCATCATTATAAAATAAAGAGGCGGGTAGGGTGGCTTACACCTGTAATCCTAGTACTCTGGAAGGCCGAAGTGGGTGGACTGCTTGAGCTCAGGAGTTCAAGACTATCCTGAGCAAGGATGAGGTCCTGTCTCTACTAAAACAATAAACAAATTAGCTGGATATTATGGCACATGCCTATAGTCCCAACTGCTTGGGAGGATGAGGCAGGAGGCTTGCTTGACTTTGAGGTCACAGTGAACTAAGGTGATGTCACTGTACTCTACCTAGGGCAACAGAAGAAGACTCTGTCTCCAGGAAAAAAAAAAAAAAAGTTAAGAGAGGGTGTTCTCTAAGAGATTATAATTCCATCTTCCTCCTTATTTGTCAGAAGGAATAATTCACAATATTCTATGTTAATAGAAGAAAGATATAAGCAATCTAAAACCATGAGGTTTTGGTTGTTAGATTCTTTTTTTGGGGGGGGGGGGACAGAGCCTCAAGCTGTCTCCCTGGGTAGAGTGCTGTGGCATCACAGCTCACAGCAACCTCCAACTTCTGGGCTCAAGCAAGTCTCCTACCTCAGCCTCCCAAGTAGCTAGGACCACAGGCGCCTGCCACAACACCTGGCTATTTTTTGGTTGCAGCCGTCGTTGTTGTTTGGCGGGCCTAGGCTGGATTTGAACCCACCACCTTAGGTGTATATGGCTGGCACCTTAGCCACTTGAGCCACAGGCACTGAGCCTGGTTGTTGGATTCAAAGATACAAATTCAGTGGCCTCCTAAGAATCTCTATACTTACTCCATGCTTAGTTTAAGTCCCCTTTGCTCTTGTCTCTACTGTGAGCAGCCTGGAATTTGTGCACAGACCTCTACATGATGTAGATAATTTGCTCATGGGTAATCGTATCAAATTCACTTCAGTACTTCTAAGAGCCTTACTGTGTATTCATGAAACTACTTCTGCTAAAACTCTTTAGACAGAGCCCATGGTGGTAGGGCTTTTAAAAATCTTTAATCCATAATAGATAGTGTTACTGTAAAGGTCTAGCATATGTATTTAATACTGTGCAATTTGATGAACTAATGCATAGTTGCTATCATAGTGAGTTTTTTTTTTTAATTGTTGTCTTGTTCTATAGGCTATCAAACTCGTAAGAGGGCAGGAATTGTAGATGTCTTGTTCACCATTGGATCCTTAATGCCTACAACCATAATGGGTGTAAAAAATACCTCTGAGAGACCTCACTTTAATTTCTTTCATGTATATACCAAGAAGTAGAATTACTGGATTGTATGATAGTTCTGTTAATTTTATAACATCTGGGCATAGTGGCTAATGCCTATAATCCTGGCACTTTAGGAATTGAGGTGGGAGGATTGCTTGGGGCCAACAGTTCAAGATGAGCCTGGGTATACCATAAGATTCTGTCTCAATGAAACAGTTTTAAAAATTAGCCTGATATTGGTAGCTTGCACCTGTAGACGTAGCTACTCAGAGGCTAAAGCAGGAGGATCCTTGAGCCCAAGAGTTTAGGGTTGCAGTGAGCATTGATCACACCACTAACTGTATTTCAGACTGGGTGACAGAGCAAGACCTTGTCTCAAAAAAAAAAAAAAAAAAAATCTTTTAAGGGACTACTATATGGCTTTCTACAGGGGCTTTACTATTTTACATTTCAACACTTGTTATTTTCTGCTTTTTTTTTTTTAATATATAGGCATTCTGGGTGTGAATATAATCAGGACTTCAAAACAAATTAATCAGACCAGGCCTGGTTGCTCATGCCTGTAATCCTAGCACTCTTGGAGACCGAGGTGGTTGGGTTCCTTTAGCTCAGGAGTTCAAGACCAGCCTGAGTAAGAGTGAGAGCCCGTCTCTAAAAATATAGCTGAACGTTGTGGCACACACCTGCAGCTACTTGGGAGGCTGAGGCAGGAGGATCACTTGAGTCCAATTTGAGGTTGCTATAAGCTATGACATCACAACACTCTACTGAAGGGCAACAAAGTGAGACTGTCTCAAAAAACAAAAAAATTAATTCTAAAACAATAAGATATGATCTCCAGGTTAAATTATAAATTAACAGACTGTGTTTTAAAGGTTGATTTAATACATGGAATAATTTGCTTTAGCAATTTCTGTGTTATCCTCAGTATCTAAAACACCTTGACATGATTTTTGAAGCTGGCAAAAACAAACCTACAAGAATGTATTATAAATATGTGTCTGTTGTACAGTAAGTAACAGACTTTTTCTAAAATGTGCCTGAATGTGTGCTAGTTTAAATTATTTCAAAAAACTTCTCAAATGGTTTATGAAAGAGGGAAATAAATGATAATAAGAAAGCTCAGGTGTTCCTCATTTCCTTTATGAATCCTGCTTGAGATCTTTATTTATAGAGACAAGGTCTTGTTCTGTTGACCAGAGTAGAGTTCAGTGGTGTAATCTTAGTTCACTGCAGTCCCACCTCTTGGGCTGAGTAATCCTGTTGCCCCTGTAGTAGCTATGACCACAGTCCCATGCTGGCTAATTTAGTTTTTTTGATAGACACTGTGGTCTTGTTGTGTTGCCCAGGCTAGTCTTAAACTCATGGCCTCAAGTGATCTTTCCACATGGGACTCCCAAAGTGCTGGGATTACAGGTATGAGCCACCATACCTAATCTAGAATAATATTTAATAGCAATTTTAAAAAAATGTATTTCTGCTACAACAGCAGTTCTCAACCTGTGGTTCCTCACAGGAATCTTATTAAAGGGCCGTGGCATTAGGAAGGTTGAGAACCACTGTGCTAGAATATGTTTTTCTATCATAGCTAAATAAAAAGATGAAATCCTGCTTTATTTCCTACTAATAAAATTAGGTAAATCCTAGCATTTTTTTCATGAAAAAATTACAGTGTTGTTAAATCACTAACTACTGTTGACAGGAATTAAAAATTACTTTTCTCTATAATGCTGGGAGACATTCAAGCGCCAGTTCATTGAATATACTTATAGTAGTACTAGTTTAAGTTAAACAATGTTATATTAGCTAGTGAGTAGACAAATTAAGATATTATTGTTTTCTTTTTTTTGGTGATCTCCTGATGTAGAATATGAGTACAAAATTGTCATTTATGCCTTGGGATGGTGGCCTGTGTAAACTGTTGCATGGATACCCTATACCCTCTGGCTGGATTGAGTTTGGCTGTTGGGCAGCATTGGTAGGAGATTCTGAGGCAGGGAGGAGACTCTTTCTCTGAGGGTTACATATGTCCTTTGACTAAAAGGCATAGCAGCTATCTGATAGCCCTCTCCATACTATATGAAACAAAAGTTGAAAGAGCCTTTTTGGTTTGTGAGTTCCAGTAATTACTCCCTCTTTAACACTCTTAAAACCTCCCAGTAGCAGTGCACATTGCTATTGTTAGCCAAGAAGTACTGTACTCTGTTGGTTTCCCTACTCCCTGCAAGCACCTTTGAAAATAATCCCTTTATTAAACTCTACTCATATTTCCCAATTTGATGTGCTGTTTGTTTCCTGTTGGGATCCTGACTAAAATAACTGCTGA
Source organism: Galagoides demidoff (assembly GCA_963574575.1). Classification (NCBI taxonomy): domain Eukaryota; kingdom Metazoa; phylum Chordata; class Mammalia; order Primates; family Galagidae; genus Galagoides; species Galagoides demidoff. Next base: position 8,374 of record CAUYQV010107926.1, read on the forward strand.
TGTATTTTTAATCATTATCTTAATTGATACACCAGATAAGCCCTGATAATACTTAAGCTGATTTGTTTGGGGCCAATAACTGAGTGTTTGCAGAACTACCCTTTTCTTGAAATATATGTCATCTGGTGTGTTGTTAAGGGGAAAAACTGTGTTAGGTGATCTATAAGAGGCTAGTAATAATAATAATTTATTTAAATATAGACCCTAAAATGCTGTTTTACTCTAAATGGTTCCTCTTTTCTCTAAAAGAGATTAGTGATTTGATTCTCTAATAAATTATCAGTATCCTTTTGTATCAGTGAGGCTCATTGATACCTCTTTGGAGAAGGATACCTTAAAACGTGCAAGAAATATAATTTGGCTGATCTATGAATAATTCTGAGAAAGTTCTAGATATAGTATTTTGACTGTATAATATTGTCATCTTTATATATTGTGTCATTTTTCAATTAATAAAGATAATTGGAAGATAACCATTTTATGAACCATGTTTCCCCCAAAATAAGACATACCCAAAAAATAAGCCCTAGCAGGATTTCTATGCATTTGTTAAATATAAGCCCTACCTCGATAATAAGACCTAGTGATGAGAGTGGCTATGCAGTGTATCTGCACTCCATGCATTTCAGTGCAGATGGTAAGGAAGACTGGAATACCTTTTATCTGCCATAGCTCCTTTCTCCAAGCCATTGGCACTTGCCCAGGTATACATGTGGTAACCGCCGTTGCAGACATCCTATTGCTCACATGCCATTGGTTAGGGGAAAGGAGTTCACGCATCACTAGCACCAGCCCCACCAACAAGGTCGGCTCCCCCTGTTAGGTTCCAGAAAAAGATGACTTAACTGTATTTGAATAAATGTAGATGTAAAAATAAGACATCCCCTGAAAATAAGCCCTAATGTGTCTTCTTGAGAAAAAAATAAATATAAGACAGTGTCTTATTTTGGGGGAAACATGGTAGTCACTCAGAAGACTCAGGCTTAAATACTGAGTTTGTATAAGTGCAACTTAATTTTTCATTTCAGTAAGTCTAGAAACTGCTAGTATTAACAGGCTAAATCTAAGTTAATTCAGGGTTCAGAATTAATCTGTAAAAGAAGCTTTAATTAGAACATCTATAATAATAGCAAAATAATTTGTAAAGTATGACAGAATATTACTCTTGTTTTTTGGACTCCTTTTCTTAGAATTTCTCCTTTTATTTGCCTTGTTGACATTCTAACTCCAAGCCACTTGTAAGTACTGTGTGGGGATCAGTATTATCTGGGAGTAAAAATCTCAGGTCACAGGCCAGACTATTGAACCACAACCTACACTTTAGCATAAGATTCCCTAGATGGTGAGTAGACACATTAGAATTTGAAAAGCACTCTAACCAATTCCTGCAATTGCATCTCACTGGATTAAAACTAAGTTGTTGAGTGTTAAAGCTGAGGTAATTTATTGCTCACTTAATCAGAGGTAAAGGTACTAATTGAGTTTACACATCGCCTTTTATTTCTAAGTACAGAGAAGCTAGAACATTTTTTTGTAATCACATGGAACGAAGTTTTCCCATAATTTAAACTTGAGTTGATTGCTTGTCAAGTATTGAGTTTCATTTCTCTAAGGTAAACTTGGGTATGTTGCTTCATCAAGCATTCAAATCATTGGGGTCACAAACCTGATTGTATCATGGAGTTTATAGTTTCAGAACATAATTTATGTGGTATAGTCTAGAAAAGGAAATTATTTTCATGTGTTATTATTAATGTTACAGGGCTTAAGTGATTCTCTTGCCTCAGCCTCCCAAGTGGCTGTAACTACATGTGCCCACCACAATGCCCAGCTATTTTTTGTTGCAGTTGTCATTGTTGTTTAGCTGGCCTGACCTGGGTTTGAACCTGCCAGCCTTGGTATACGTGGCTGAAACCGTAACTATTGTGCTAGGGGCACTGAGCCTGCTTCTAACACTTTTAGAGGGACTTTCAAATTAAGGTAGGATAATTAATGAGGATATTAAGGGTACAGAGCAGTCTGATGTAGTTGATATATTTAGTATTTCCCTCAAGCTGTGACAGTTTGTAATAAGATCAAATTTTATTTTATAATTTAAACTCAAAAGGTCAATATAAGTTACTCATTTAATAGAATTTGCTGAATAGCAGCTAAGTTGTTAATTGTTCTATGGGAAAAAAGCAGTCTTGACCCTTCTGTCTTGGGAATGTGTTTCATAATAGTTTCAGATCATTTTGAATATATTTTTCCCTTTTCATTCTTTCAGATTCATCAGGATTCATTTTTGATTTGCAGTCCAATACTGTACTGGCTCAGGGAGGAGCTTTCGAGAACATGAAAGAGAAGGTAAGACTAGTCATTATGGATAGTAAACTTGAATGTCATAGGAAAATTATGGCTATCACCAACTCATTATGAAACTGAATTTTAAATATAATACATTGCCACTATGTAAGAGTGGTGATTATAAAGGTTCTGAGGAATCAGTAAAGTACAAACATGATTTCCTTTATGTATATCCCTATGTATTCATTCTAAATTCTCTTGAAGATACTTTAACCAATATTTATATGGCTGAGTTTGTATCTCATTTGGCAACATTATTTGAGAACAATTGGAGTAAGATACTCCCATTCACTTGAAGAGCATTAAAGATCCTTGGAGATCTTTATTTATTTTTATTGAGACAGAGTCTCACTTTGTTACCCTTGGTAGAGTGTGTGACGTCAGAACTCACAGCAACCACAAACTCTTGGGCTCAAGTGATTCTATAGAGCTTCAGAAGAAAGTAGGTATTTTTAGAAACATAACACTTAGTGAAATTGAGAAAAACATAAAAGCTTTATATATACTTTCTGTCTTTCTAAAAGAAAGTATATTGTCATAAATAGGCAGTGATTCAATAATATAAACACTCACATTTTAAATTATCAGAATTTTACCTTTGGGATCTTTAAGTTTTGCCTAAAGTTCAATTTTTAGGCATCAATGGTAAGGGTTTTTTTGGGTGGGGTGGGGGGCATTGAGACAGGGTCTGGCTCTGTCACCCAAGCTGGAGGCAGTAGTGTCAGCATTAGGGTATCTAGTTTAGAGAACAATTTGGCATTATCTAATGAAGTTGCAGATGCCCTACTATCCAGGAATTCTACTAGTAATTATATAAAACAGACATATTCACTGTTCACAGAAGACTCAATTTTTTTTATTGCTTACAATGTTCTAAACATTGTTTTAAGGACTGAGGATTTAGCAGCAAATAAGCATAAAAATGTTCATTACAGCATTGTTCATAATAACCAAACATTGAAAACAATATAAGTGCCCATCATTAGGAGAGTGAATAAATTTAATATATCATACAACAGAAATACTTAAATGAGTGAGATACATTTATCAATGTGGGGAAAAAAAAAAAAAACCAATGCTGTTTGAAAAAAGCAAATCAAAGATAAACAGTGTGAGGGCAGTGCCTGTGGCTCAGTGAGTAGGACACCGGCCCCATATACCAAGGGTGGCAGGTTCAAACTCAGCCCAAGCCAAACTGCAATTAAAAAAAAAAAGAAAATAGCCGGGCATTGTGGTGGGTGCCTGTAGCCCCAGCTACTCGGGAGGCTGAGGCAAAAGAATCACCTAAGCCCAAGAGTTGGAGGTTTCTGTTGAGCTGTGATGTCACAGCACTCTACTGAGGGTGATAAAGTGAGACTGTCTCTTCAAAACAAAAAAAAAAGATAAACAGTGTGATATTATAATATTTATGTAATACAGAATAATAATGTATATTACCTATGGAAACATACATCATAAAAATGCAAAAGCATATATTGAAATAACAAACTCAGGGAAAAATGAAGGGAAATGGGATTTATTAGGCATTCATGGGGCTTTACTTGTCATGTTTTAATAAACAAGGTGTCACATAGTGGGTGTTTATTATGTTTTGTGTACCTGAAATAGTTTATGATAGTTTAAATTATTTGTATACATTGTTTCTATAAAGTTTTTATATAATTACATGATATAAAGTAAAAATATTTTAGAAAATCCAGGTTGTTATTGGGGTTCATTAAACTTTCTACCTTTTTTACAGTATACTAAAAATGAGTGAATGTTGATGCTAAATTTGAACCTGACACCTAAATTAAACCACCCTTTCTTGATACAAAATCTAGTACATACATTCTATGTATTTCTAGAAATGTTCTGCCTTTCTAGGTTTTGAAATTAATTTTTTATGTGCTGTTATCACTCTTCTATTTATCATTCCCAGTGAGATGGTTGTAGGTATTCTTATGGACACTAGAGTGATACATATTGTTAAAAATGAAATGTCAAAAAAAAAAAAGAAAGAAAGAAATGTCATTCTTTCTGTTATTCTCTCTAATAGGCCTCAGCTGCTTACTGACCTGTGGATGTTAGAATTAAATTACCTTGTCATCTTTTCCAGATAAATGCAGTGCGTGCAATAGTTCCCAATAAAAGCAACAATGAAATCATCCTGGTTTTGCAGCACTTTGATAATTGTGTGGACAAAACAGTACAAGCCTTCATGGAAGGTAATCCTACCTCATTTTTTTTTTTTTGTAAGTTTGTATTTGTTCAAATAGAATTTGTTTCAGACTTTTATAACATCCAGCAATCAAATTCCTCATAGATGATATAGTAGACCAGTGGGTCTCAATCTTCCTAATGCCGTGACCATTTAATATAGTTCCTCATGTTGTGGTGACCCCCAACCATAAAATTATTTTATGAAGTAGCAACAAAAATAATTTTATGGTTGGAGGTCACTACAACATGAGGAACTGCATTAAGGGTTCGTGGCATTAGGAAGATTGAGAACCACTATAGTAGACCCATGATAATGTAACATACCGTGACATTTTAAGATACCTCTTTCAGCCCTATAAGCAATTCATTCATAAGTTATATGATACATAGAATAAGAGACAAGCTTGAGAAACTGCATCATTTTACTCAAAATGTTCTCTAATGGTATTTAGGAAGAAATCATTCCAGCGGTATAAGAAACCTGATTGGAGTTGGGTTGAATAAGAATTTAAGACTCTTAATATCAAAGTAGTGATTCAGTGATCCAGCACAGATGGCAAATTTAAGGACTCAACATGCTTTTCCAGACTCTAATATTATTAGTTTGGCTCTAGCAGGTGACTCAGATATCTTATCTAACATACAGAAGAGTAGAGGACTTAGTCATGCCTTCAGATTTACTGAGTTGAAGAATGTTGTACAAACTTTTTTTCACATAACTCATTTGAGAAAAACTTTACCTTAAGCAGCTGTCTCATTGAATAGCAACATCAAGTTGGGTCTCTCTGTTTCCATTTTCCTGAATTTGCCAGTATAGGATAAACAGGTTCAAATATTGTAAGATTTTTGTCTTCATTTATTTTCTTTATAATGTTAGCATTTGGGTATAAGATATTGTGTAGCTCTTCTCAAAACATTGTAGCCAAGGTGGTTATGTTACCTGGAGGGGAAGGGATGGTACATTTGGGCTGAAACCACTCATGTTGGTATTCCATCTATCATATAGATAAAAGAATTTTCAAAATGGCCAGACTCCATTAGTTTCTTCTTACAAGAACTTAGGAAATTACATGGAGAAGGGGAATCTAAATAGGTATATATTCCAAAAGGGAAGCATGAATGGTTATCTCATTACATTACTTCAAATACTTGATCCTTAACTTTTCCTGTTAGAAGCTTTGGAAATTCTCCAGCAGTTACAAAACAGGATGGGGGTGGGTGGGTGGGAAGGACACTAATTCCTGCATGGTTGTGTGTGTGGTAGGAGAGAAAATCTATGATTGGTTTCTCTTACAGGAAGTGCCAGTGAAGTACTCAAAGAATGGACAGTAACAGGCAAGAAAAAGGTAAAAATGAATTAAATTTCAAAGTATAATATTGATGTTTATATTATTTCTTTAAATTTAGGTTCTGCAAAACTATTTGAAAGCAAAGGTTTACTTATATTCACATCTTCAGTTTACCTGGGTTAAAATACACATCTTCTTTGACATTGAAACACACTGTGTCACTGAGTACCACACAGAGCCCTTCATGTAATTTAAGGCAGGAAACAGAATGGCTTTGCCATCGTGGTGCATTTACTGAGGGGATATTGGATAGGGGAGAAAAAGAGAGCAAATCAAACAAAGTAGAGCTCCTCCAGAGAAAGTAGTCTTAATTGAATGATTTTCAACCATATTCATATTAGATAAATTAAAACAGTTCAGATTTAACTGGACTGTAATCTCTGATATTAATTAGCTTTAACATAAAGTCTTTGCTACTATAACTAGGTGCCTTGCAGAGGACTCTGATATTTCAATTTGAGGCAGTAGACGGCATTTGGGCTATGGATTCAGTCAGAACTGGATTTCTAACCTGTTCCATGGCCTTGTGACCTGAGAGTATTGTTTAACCTTTGTGAGCTTTAGTTCCTTATCTCTAAAAAGGAAAATAGTACTAATAAATACAAGTACCTAATATAATGCCTAAAATTAGTTCTCTTATTAGTTTTCTAATAACCATTAGAAAACATTAGTTTTCTTTATCCACTTAAAACCAAATGCTTTTCCCAAAGGATACTAGCTGGTCTCAAAATTCTTCCCATAGCTCTATATCTTTAAAGTAGCCCTATAAGGAAATGGTTGAAGTATATATGGATTTTAATCAAATATATCTATGAAATCTGCTTGAGGTATTCTTTTTCAGCATTAGTTTAGTGCTAGAGTTATGAAATGTTTTTTGATAATTCTAACAGCACTTTGTGAGGAGTTCTGTCAGGTCTTGACCAAATCAGGCTTGGCCTCAAGGACCCTTGAGAATTTTTTCCAAGGGGTACTTAGTACTACTATATATTTTCCAGAAGCTCCCAATGCCTGGAACTTGGAATATTTAACTTTTTCTCACTGCTTTCAACCTACGTAGATAACTGTGAGTGATCTGGAAAACACCAGTTCTTTATTTATTGGCCCAGGGTTATAAGTTATTAGTGATATAAAATATTCATAAAGCTGGAAAAATATGTATATTGGAGATAAGCACTTTTTTTTTTTAATTTGGAGAAAGCCTAGCAATCTGGGAGGCTGAGGCAGACGGATTGCTTGAGCTTAGGACTTCAATACCACCCTGAGCAAGAATGAGACCCCAATTCTACTAAAAATAGAAAAATTGGCTTGGCACCTGTGGCTCAATCAGCTAAGGCGCCAGCCACGTACACCTAATGTGGCGGGTTCGAATCCCCAGCCCAGGCCCGCCAAACAACAATGATGGCTGCAACCAAAAAATAGCCGGGCTTTGTGGCGGGCGCCTGTGGTCCCAGCTACTTGGGAGGCTGAGGCAGGAGACTTGCTTGAGCCCAGGAGTTGGAGGTTGCTATGAGCTGTGATGCCATGGCACTCTACCCAGGGGGATAGCTTGAGGCTCCATCTCAAAAAAAGAAAAAAAAAAAAGAAAAAGATATTCCTATAAAAAGAGTATTTGTGTTGATTCTGTGGGTCAGTAGTTCATAAATTTGAGCATACATTACCTACAAGACCTGTTGAAAACACCGGTTAACTAGCCCTACCCCTAGAACTTTTGGTTCAGTAAATGGTGGGGGAGCCTAGTGCTGCTGGCCCCTGGGTACTGCTCCTGCAGATCAGTTTCCTTTTTCCTATCTGAATATTGCCAATAAGCTATTGATAACATTTCTTTCTGGGATGAATAGAGATCTTTCCTAGCATTTAGAGGAAAAACTTTTCAATTCAGAAATTAACAGAACAGAAATAATGTGTTATAAACCTTGTGTCCAGTCTTCATGAAAGCTAACATAGTTCAGTGATTCTAGTTCAGCCAGTAGCATCAAACACTCTTTTGGCTAAAAAGGATGCATTTTGTTTTTCTTACAGTTTAATATTGTTATAATTAATAATCTCAACCTTTAAGGTTTGTTTAGACAAGAATTAAAAGTTAAAAATGTACAATTACAATTTTTCATTATTTCCCACCTTTTAAAAGTTGATGCATAACTTAACATCCAATTAAAAAACACTAATCTTTTCTGACCCTATATGGATGCCCTTAATTGCCTTCTCTTCTTTAATTGTGATGGCTAAAACTTCCATTACAATGTTAAAGAGCAGTGGAGACAATGGGCACCCTTACCTGGTTCCTGATCTGAGTGGAAATGATTTCAGTTTAACTCCATTCAATACAATATTGGCTGTAGGTTTGCTGTAGATGGCCTCTAACAGTTTAAGAAATGTCCCTTCTATACCAATTTTCTTAAGTATTCTGATCATAAAGGGATGCTGGATGTTGTCAAAAGCTTTTTCTGCATCAATTGAGAGAATCATGTGGTCTTTGTTTTTTAATTTGTTTATGTGATGAATTATATTTATAGATTTATGTATGTTGAACCATCCTTGAGATCCTGGAATAAAACCCACTTGGTCATGGTGTATGATTTGTTTGATGTGTTGCTGGATTCTGTTGGTTAGGATCTTGTTGAATATTTTCACATCAATGTTCATTAGTGATATTGGTCTATAATTTTCTTTTCTTCTTGGGTCTTTTCCTGGTTTTGGGTATCAGGGTGATGTTTGCTTCATAGAATGTGTTGGGTAGTATTCCGTCTTTTTCTATATTTTGGAAAAAGGTGAGTAGTATGGGTACAAATTCCTCTTTAAAGGTTTGGTAGAGTTCTGACGTGAAGCCATCTGGTCCTGGGCTTTTCTTTTTAGGGAGGTTTTGTATAGTTGATGCTATTTCAGAGCTTGATATAGGTCTGTTCAACATTTCTACTTCATTCTGGCTGAGTCTTGGGAGGTGGCGTGCTTCTAAGTATTGGTCAGTTTCCTTCAGATTATCATATTTCTGGGAATAAAGTTTCTATTAATTAAACTTTCACTTTTCGCAGATGATATGATAGTATATCTGGAAAACACCAGGGATTCTACTACAAAACTCCTAGAAGTGATCAAGGAGGAATACAGCAGCATCTCAGGTTACAAAATCAATACTCATAAATCTGTAGCCTTTGTATATGCCAACAGCAGCCAAACTGAAAAAGCAGTCAAGGACTCTATTCCGTTCACAGTAGTTCCAAAGAAGATGAAATATCTTGGAGTTTACCTAACAAAAGATGTGAAAGATCGCTATAAAGAGAACTATGAAACTCTAAGGAAAGAAATAGCTGAAAATATTAACAAATGGAAAAACATACCATGCTCATGGCCAGGAAGAATCAACATTGTTAAAATGTCC
>CAUYQV010107928.1:0-13679 GCA_963574575.1 Galagoides demidoff
TCCCAGCTGCTTGGGAGGCGGAGGCAGGAGACTCGCTTGAGCCCAGGAGTTGGAGGTTGCTATGAGCTGTGATGCCATGGCACTCTACCCAGGGGGATAGCTTGAGGCTCCGTCTCAAAAAAAAAAAAAAAAAAAAAAGGAGATGGGAACTCCAGCTGTGTGCACAGATATCAGACTCAACAAAGCTGTCTGGGCCAAAGGAATGCCACATACTGTATCCACGTGCAGTTGTCCAGAAAATACAATGAGGATGAAGATTTACCATACAAGCGCTAATACTTTGGTTACCTATGTACCTGTTACTACTTCAAAAATTTATACACAGTCAAAGTGGATAAAACTAACTTCCTGACTGTCAGATATGTCAAATAAACTTATAAAACCACCACCACCAGCAACAAAAGTCTAGAAAATAGGAGCTGATTTAGTTTAGAAAATATAGATCATTAATGTTTTCCATACCCTTATACTACTTCCCACCAATTATTATTGGGATGATCAATAAGGTTAAAATTTTCTGAGCTTTAAATGGATGAATCAGCCTTTAGCCTCAATTACTGCATACATTTTTTCTCTCTTCCTCTTATAAACACCACACTGGATTGATATTCAATCCTCAATTATATAAACTGAAATAACACAGCCCCAACACTGAGAAGTCAATTGCATAGAAAATATAAAAACAAAACTTGAATTTCCTAATAAACAGAATCAGGAAAGGAATACAATTTAAACATGTCATAGCTTGCTGTCTGGATTTTGTTCCTCTTTTGAATAACTCAACATGACAGAAGTGCTCTAAACCAGAAAATGCTTGTGTCACTTGCAAGAAAAACTCTAAATTGGAGATATAAAGTGCGGAGGGGGGCAGTTGACAAAGCAGAACTTTTTGAAATTTAATACCTCTGGTTATTTTTAGGTAATAAAAACTTAAAACTCAGAGTACAATGCCAAAGAAAATGTGCTGGTGATCAGAATCCTAAATGACCCATCAGAATTATGATTCACAGGTTACTACTACTATTTGTGGAATGCACTATTTTTCAATGTATAAACCAGCTATAGAATGGAAACAAAATGCTTGTATACAGCAAGAGAAAGGTAATATAAAACTCACTGATTTTTCCCCCCTTTTCAGAAGCTGTGCCTGGCACTGTGCAGCTGTGGTGCCGCCTTCATCACTCCCTCCATTTCTAGTCTTGCTAATTAAAAGGTTGAACACAGAACAATGCTCTTCTCATTAATTTCAGTGTTCCGATTGGGCAGGATCCCTGCTTACCCCACCTGATCTTTTCACACTGCTGAAGTTAATGTGACAGGAGCCTGAAGATGGATTACCTGCTGCCATATTGCCTATCGCCTCCAATCAGGAGCTATCTGTGTAAACTGATTGTTCTAATTTGCTCTCATTATTTTTACAATATCAGGAGAAAATAACGCACACAGCTCACTGTCAAAGCCATGAAAATCAGCCATTAGTTAAACCCAGACACTGAGTGGCTTTATTAGACACACTGCAGTTTATTGATATAGCTCCAGTCAAACAAGGCAGCATTTGCTTCGGTAGGAGGAAATGTTTATATGGAAAGTAAATATTTATTGTGATAATACCCATAGCAACAGGATATTTTGAAGAATCCTGTTCTTATTTCAGAAGCTTGATTTTGTCACAACTTACATAGTAGTGAAGGGTTGAGTTGGCATAAGAAAGTAGGTAATATTTAATATACACTTAATAACATGAAAATCTGTCTATTAAATCTTTAAGTACTCTTCATGTCTATACTTTTCATAAATAAGAAAGCCTATTCTGTGACTACAAAGACAAATTGGTAAAGAAGGGTGGATCTAACTTTTTCCATATAACAAAAAATATTTATCTAAAATAAATTTTATTACTTAAGAATAAAAATTATTCCTATAATGATCATACAAGCATTATTTTAAATAAGACTGTATTCCTACAAAATATAAGTTTTCAATAAGATTTATTACTGATCCTAGTATCATAGATATTCACAGTACATCTCAGGATTAGAAAATAAGCAGCCCAGTAAAGCCAGCTAAACAAATAAGCTAGGATTTAAACACTTTAGAAACTAATGGTTTCTTAAAGCACAAGGCGAACTCTGCAGAAAGGTTTAATATTCAGTGAGATAATGTACTTAAAAGAACTGTCCTGAGCAAAAAGAAAATGATGTATTTTCATGTTCTTAAAAAAAAAAAAGCTAAACTCTAGAAGAAAACAAATTCAAATTTGGCATTTTTAGGTGTATGTGGCTATGAACATTTTATAAAACTGTTACCTAAATGCCGTCTGAACTGCATTTTAGGGGGCTAAAGCAGAGGGTTTAAATAATAGAAACTGGTGCCTTTAAAATAAAAGAATTTAACCAATCTATACACTCTTTCTTCTACATCCCCTCTTTAGTATTAGGAGGAAACATGGCTTCCTCCTGTTTTCTTTCTACACTAAGATTCACTAAGATTGCTAGGTAATGTGAAGGCAAGAGTATGCCCTTCTTGCTGCTCCCCTTTTAATGGCCACTTTTTTCCCTCTAAGAAACGTGTGCCATGCTTTTCTCCTTAAAATTCCTGCACTAAAAGACTGCACCATACTGCACTCCGCAAAACGTGCTGATGGCGCCAATTACAAGCCCCCAGCCGAATGCTCCAGCCCCCACCATTCGGGCAGATTTATGCGGACTCTTGCCGACGTTATTACAAGTCAGAGTTTATTGGGAAATTGTTACATTATGCGGAGTGTCTAACAAATTGCTTATGCTGCTATAATTGGATTACAACAGCCGCTTGCTCCCACCGGTAAGATTAGGCAAGTAGGACTCCTGCCGATCTCTGAGCGTTAGCAGTAATTTTATTTGCCTTGCCTCTCTCTTTCCTAACAACATGCCTCTCTCCCTGCCAGCTGTCTGCTGAAAAGGCACAGGCTTGTTCCTTGGCCCTAACAATGCAATTACAGCCCCGCAGATCGCACTGTTTGTGCATTAAGTACAGAGCCAAAACGAGGCGAATTGATCGTTTGACTTTTGGAGAAGCCATGTGATCTCTCTATGCGGGTGATCTGACATGCATCAGCAGGCAATACTGCAGTCAATTCTTGATGAAGAACTTTTCTTCTTTCAACCCTTTCTCCCCCAACCTTTCCTTTTTCACTGACGAAGACACTGACTGGACTCACCTCATGCTAATCTTGATCAATCCACAAAGACAAACTTGATCTTATTAGCTCCCTGGCTAGATAGAAAGAAATGTGCCTAAGTTCTAGCATCTTGAAACACCTTAGTCAGATATATCAGTGGTTCCCAACAGCTGAACCTCTGCTGCTATCTTTAAAAAAGGTTCATAAAGAGTTCACTGAAGAAGGGAAGTTTACAGAAACACTGTAGTTCAAAAGAACTACAGAAAAGTTTTAGGTTTTGTCAAATAAACTGCCTTGGAATGGCTTTGTTATAAGCTCTGTGTATATTCAAGGACCATCAAAAATCAGCATTGAAACTTGTGTCCTGCCTTTCTCTGAAAATATACTTTGCTGGAAGAAGCTGGCAAACGATGCATATAATCAATGTGGCTGGACTTCAGGCTCAAAAACAGTCTGATTTTCACTTGGGGCAAGTTTTAAGCACATTTTGTTAACAGCTTTCTGTCTGTTTTTTTTTCCCCCTGTATATTAAACAATGGATGCTAGTAGCAAAGACACTGCACAAGCAGGTACTCTTATTCTAAGGCATAGATTCATGGAGATTATGGGCTGGGAAGAAAATTAACTTTCTTCTTAGTTGAAAAAGGTTTGAATTTTACCAATTTTAATATAGACCAAGATCCTTGTTTACATGTTCCTTAGTAATGGCATATGCCCAGGGTTCCTAGAGCTGATTATACAATAAAGGTATAGTTAATCTGCGGATCCATTTTTGTTGCCCATGTCTGTATTCTTAAAGAGCATGTACATTTAGAAAGAATGTATTCTCATATACTTAATTTGTTAAATACACAAACTCTTTGGCTATAGGAGGAGGTCCTGCTTTTATTTATTCCAAAGTAACCTTGGAAAAGTCACTTTACTGTGTATTTCTTAGAACCTCTGTGAGTTCAATATCTGATTAACACATTAAACTCACATGAGTATTCAAAGATTTTTTAAAAATATATTACTTCTGTACTTCATTTCTTCCTTTTTGAAAAACAAGTAAGCTTAATGTAGAACACAAAATATTGTAGAATTTTTCCAAATACATTGGCCTCAATGCTATGTAAAATCATATTACTTTCTCTATACAGCTAATATTTAGACCTGACAAAGGCGCTTGTGGGATGAATGGACCATCTGACATGCTACTTGTGGAACAGTATATTAAAAAAGCCTGTTAACATGTAGTTTAAAACTCAAAAGAAACTCTGAACAGCTGAAATGCCTTATAAATAGCGCAGACCCAGAGGAAGTGCAAACGTCTGCATTGTGAATTGTAGATCTTAATTACCGACAATGGCTGGTACAGCAAGTAGCACAGAAAAAAAGTGAAACAGTTGCACTGTTCATGGTTAGCAATAATTCTTCAGGAAAATATTTACTATCAATCAGTTATGAGAAAAGGGACTCTGTGCTCATAAAACAGCACGTTGCTTCTCATACCAGGACCATTTTGCTTCAGCATAATCTGAATTTAAACAGCTTGTTTCCTGCGGATATAATTTTGGAAATAAATAAAACAAGTCTTCTATCAAAATCTGGAGTGAGTGGAAAGAAACATCACATTTTTCTGTCTCAGTCAGTTTCAAACAGATTATTAGTCTCAAGTAAAAAAACAATAACAACAAAATACAACAACTAAGCTAGAGAACATCTATAAGGAACTACTGAAAGGGCTTATTTTACCAACATAAAAAACCAAAACTTCTCCCATCTGGGCCAGAAATCTAGATAGACATATTTGAACTCAATTTAACTCTGTGTTTGTATATATGTTTCTGGATGTAGGTAATGGTAAAATAGGGAAAAGCCTATAACCAAAATTGTCAGTAATATTTTCATAAAGTCAATAAAAATAGAACAAAAAATTAATGGTCTACAGTTTTCCAGTTATTTTTCTGTACCAATTAAAAACTATCATGAAGGTTGGCAATTAGGCACAATGTGATTATGGATTTTAAAGACTAAGTTGACAGTTAATAATGACTGTCCATCTAAAGCTATACTAAATACTGAACTCATAATGTTCCGAACATAAGGAACAGGGCTATAACCAGAAAAAAGGATTTTGAAAAAAATAAAGACATTTATTTTGATGTTTCCAAATATTACTTGGGTTAAGTCATATTGATAAAATGATCCCTTCCCCACTTTTATTTTTAAATCTTTTCTTAGGCCTCTTTCTTCAAGTTAAATATTCAAAAGACCTATGGTACACAACCTAGGAGAGCTATAGTTTGTTAGCTTGTTTTATTCCAAAAAAGAACCAATGGGTACACTTTTTATAGAGTTACTATACAATTAAGATATTTCTGGCAAAGAAGAGTCGCATACAAGGTGTTATAGGGATCTGAACATAACAACATAGCTGGTTTTAGGGAAATAATTGGTATTAGTGTTTTCTCTAAAATGAACATAACCAATATTCTTTTTTGTTTGTTTATTTGGGGTTTTTTGCGGGTTTTGGCCGGGGCTGGGTTTGAACCTGCCACCTCTTGCATATGGGGCCGGTGCCCTACTCCTTTGAGCCACAGGCGCCGTCCCAACATAACCAATATTCAATAGTAAGATTTTGGATTGTAATTTAGCATCTCCCAAACCAAACTCACTCTTATCAGAATTTAGTTGCTTTAAACTCAAGGACAAAAATGGTTGATATCACTCTATTATAGCTGTTCTTGTACCAAGTTCAAAAAACACAAGCTTATCAATGTAGTAAACAAAATTACTCAGTTAAGAGCTAAAGGTGAAGAACAAGAAATAGGGACAAGTTTGTAGACCTACAAAAACAACAACAGCAAGTCATTCTATTCAAAGGTCAAGCAATAAATGAGGCTTAATAAAACATTATGGAATCATGAGACACATACATGTATATCATGTAAATAAAAAGAGAAAGCTCTTTCACTAGTTTCATGCTATGAGACTCACTGAAGGGTGCTGCAATAAAGAAATTCTTTTCAAAAAAAACAAGAAAGAAAAGAAATTCTTTTCAGCTACATGTTTTTATTTCCTATGGTTCAACTGATTATTTGGCTCAACTCAAAAGTAATGAACCAGAAGACAGGAACTAGGTCAAAAAAGGAATCAGAAAGTTAGCTAAGTTTCAATAGGAAATTATAGAAATCATTCTAAGAGTATTTAAGAGGACAATGAAATGGTATAGGTGTCAAAATAAGGTTAAAATAAGCAAGAATGGGATGAGAGGGTCACCATCTGGGAGTGAGTGAAACAGACTGATAAGCAGCAATGAGCAAACTTATTTCCTTACACAATAATGTGGAAGAAATTATATCATTATGCCAGATGCCAGATTTCTAAATGTGCACCGTTATAGTAGAAGGTGGGAAGGGAAAAAACTAAAACAAACCCCACACTACACAGACACACACCAACCAAACTATGTAGCTTAGAGATCCTAGCTTACAAAATATGGAGAAAACAAAAGGAACAGATGCTCACTTGGCCAGCTCTCAATATGAAACTCATTAAAATCATCACCCTGTCCTTGGATTGGTGCTCATGCTAAGATTTTACCTTGTTTAGCCAGAAGAAACCCACTAGTGATAAAACTGAGAGCAGCATGGTCAAAAAGGAGAAAGGGTATTTTTCCTTCTTCTTTTTTTTTTTTTTTTTTTGGAGAGAGAGTCTCACTATGTAGCCCTGCGTAGAGTGCTGTGGCATCACACCTCACAGCAACCTTAAACTCTTGGGCTTAAGTGACTCTCTTGCCTTGGCCTCCCAAGTAGCTGGGACTACAGGTGCCTGCCACAACGACTGGGTATTTTTTTTAATTGCTTTTTTTTGGGTTGTAGTTGGCATTGTTGTTTGGCAGGCCAGGGCTGGATTCAAACCTGCCAGGTCCAGTGTATGTGGCTGCTGCCCTAGCTTCTGAGTTATAGGCACCGAGCCTTTATTTCTTATTTTTGAAGATTGTTTTTATTTTTTGCAGTTTTTGGCCAGGGCTGAGTTTGAACCCGCCACCTCCGGCATATGAGGCCAGCGCCCTACTCTTTTGAGCCATAGGCACTGACTGCCCCTGAAGATTACTTTTAAAGGTCCAAATAATCATACCTCTTTTTCCATACACAAATGCTGGATATGAAATAGGGTTAATTAGCACTTGCTAGTTGTGAGAAAATGACTGAAAAAAAATATGTGGTTTATCATACTCATATTTTATAGCAAATTATTAAGATATCTATCTGTAAGAGACACTTAACTGATGAACTCTACCTTTTTAAACCATAATTTCAAATAACTTCTGACATTTCTTAACATGGATCATTTCAATGGTTATATTTTATATGATATATTTTCAGTTGATAAGGCAGACCCAGAGACTACTGCATGTTTTAAGAGCCCTCATGAATGGAGTTAGTGAATTTAAAAAAGAGACCTCAAGAGAGTTAGCTAGTTCTTTCCATCATGTGAATGAAGACTACAGTGAAAAAGCTTAAGGTATAAATCAGAGAATAAGCCCTTATCAGATAACTCCTGACCTATGCTCAAGTGATCCTTCTACCTTAGCTTCCTAAAGTGCTGGGATTACAAGTATAAGTCACCACGCCCAGCCTATATTATTTCTTAAACGTACAATCCTCTAACACTCTTTCAGAGTAACACTGAATAAAGATGCCTATTACAGAGATAGCGCTATTACTATGTGATATATATTGATGAGTAATATTACTTACTTTGGCCACACAATTTTCAGTCTTCATAGCAGTGCTTGCTAGACATACTGTTTCTTGGTTTAAGCAGAGTCTGGCACAGCTATTGTAAGTCTGCAAAGAAAATTTTTTAGAAATAGTTTTTAAAAATATTGAAATACTGCCATATACAGTTTTCAAATTCTGTACTATTTTTCAAAATAAACACACAAACAAATTTTAAAAAGAGAAGACAGGAGACAGGTACTGTGGCGGGCACCTGTAGTCCCAGCTACTTGGGGGGCTGAGGCAAGAGTATCACCTAAGCCTAAGAGCTGGAGGTTACTGTGAGCTGTGATACTATAGCACTCTACAGAGGGCAACAAAGTAAGACTTTGTCTCTAAAAAAAAAAAAAAAAAGAGAGAGAGATGGGTTTCTTACCCAGGCTGAAATGTAGTGGACACAATCATAGCTCACTGGAGCCTTGAACTCCTAGGCTACAGTGATCACACTTCAGCTTACATAGTAGCCAAGATTATGAGGACTGAGCCATGGCACCTGGCCCTCAAAACACATTAAAATAAATAAATTGGATCATTTGAAACCAGTGCATAAACTATTGGTACACATAAATTCTAGGTTCTTCTGTAATGATTAATCCCACAAACACTCACTATTCACACACAATAACAAAACTTTTTTTAAAATGAAATTTACTATGTTTGAAAAAGATATTTATGAAGTAATCGGTATTTACTGAATAAAATAAAACTTTAATCAAAGAATCCTGGTTCCAGAATGGCAGAAATGTTTGTAACTAATCTGCAAATAACAATTATAAACTATGGAAAAAATTTAAAAACTATCTAAAGGCATAAGTGAAGATTAATATTCATCATAAGTAATCTTAGGTAAAGAATGACTAAAACAGGCATAAATGGGGGTGGAGGTGGTGCTGAGTCATCTTGAAATAAGAAAACCATAACAGGTAAGATGTGTGTTTATGTGCTTTTCCGCAGAGCTAGTTCACTTGGTGCAGGATGACCAGAATTGAATTCAGTTAGAAAACTATAGTCTAGGGCGGCACCTGAGACTCAAGTGAGTAGGGCGCAGGCCCCATATACAGAGGGTGGCAGGTTCGAACCTTGCCCCAGTCAAACTGCAACGAAAATATAGCCGGACGTTGCGGGAGCCTATATTCCCAGCTACTTGTGAGGCTGAGGCAAGAGAATCGCCTACGCCCAGGAGTTGGAGGTTGCTGTGAGCTGTGACACCACAGCACTCTACTAAGTGTAATAAGGTAAGACTCTGTCTCAAAAAAAAAAAAATAATAATAATACTAAAATAAAACCATAGTCTATTGGCTTGAGATATTAGGAAACATAGTTGAAAACTATTAATAACGGCTGGCAACTGAGAAGAGAAATCCCATAAAGTAGAACCACAAGGGAAGGAGGAATCCTAAAAAAATCCACAAGGGAAGGAGGAATCCTAAAAAAATGCATACAAATTTTTTTCAAATCCATGGTCAACCCCCACAAACTATACACATGAAGGGAAGACTACAGAGATTCCAACGGAAAGCAACAGCTGGACAGTTGAAAGACCTGAGTAAAGATTCCAGCTGCTGTTCATGAGGGCATCAATTTAGAATTTGATTCCTACCAATTTAGAGAGGCTTAATAAGCATCCCAGGCTTTCAGATGAACATTCAAAAAGAATTTGAAGTGTGATTAAAGAATATGTCAAAGGAGGCGGCGCCCATAGCTCAGTGGGTAGGGTGCCAGTCACAAACACCCAGGCTGGAGGATTCAAACCAAGCCCAGGCCAGCTAAACAAAATAACAACTGCAAAAAAAAAAAAAAAAAAAAGCTAGGCATTGTGGCAGGCTCCTGCAGTCCCAGCTACTTGGGAGGCTGAGGCAAGAGAATAGCTTAAGCCCAAGAGTTTGAGGTTGCTGTGAGTTCGGACGCCACAACACTCTACCAAGGGTGACAGTGAGACTCTGCCTCCAGGGCAGCACCTGTGGCTCTAAGGAATAGGATGCCAGCCCCATATGCCGGAAGTGGCAGGTTTAAACCCAGCATTTGCCAAAAAAAAAAAAAAATCCGTCAAAGGAATAAGAGATCTTGCCTTAGGATTAAGGGCAAAATCAAAACACACCTAACCTCAGCAAATGTAAAAACAATACTACACATGGAAACAGTGATAAATCAGTAAGTTACTCAAAAAAAAAAAAAAAGAATTCAGAGTTTTCTGCAAAGTACCATTAAAATGTACATGATACAATAAAAAACTGGTAGACTGAGCAAAGTAGATAAATGGGATCCACAGTTAAGAGAAAAATAAAAAACTATCCCTGAGGAGACTTTGTTACAGGAATTAGCGTATATTATATGCTCTATTAGGTGTTATGTGTCCACTGACTTTAAAATTTATGATCACAACAAATAAACACATGAAAAGTTTCACAAGAAATGAAAACATAAAATGAGCCAAATAGAAATTCTAGAATTGAAAAACACATTATCTAAAATTAAAAATTCGCTGGATGGACTTTAAAGTAAATTGAAGATAGAAGAAGAAAAGGTCAATGAATCTGAAGACAGGTAACGGAAATCAGATAAATTAAAAAAGAGAGAATAAAACAAAAAGAGAAAAAGAAAGTCTCAGGCACCTGTAGTAGAATTTTAAGTTATCTAGCATATATGCAGTTGGAATCTGAAGAGAAGAAAAGACAATGGGGCACAAAAAAAGTTATGAAAATAGTGACCAAATATAGCTGACTACCTCTCTACATTGACCACCTTCTTAAATTGACCTCATTTTCATAGACCATACATATGCCACATGAACTAAGACCTAGATCCTTATGTTGATATACTTCCTTATATTAATAGACTGACCAGTTTGTTGTAGTCCTTTGGGTGGTCACTTTGGAGAGGTTCTACTCTATTTCCCAAATTCAGTGAAAATCACTGGCTTTCTGAGCTAGGATCAGCAAATTCTAGGTAGATTAAAATACAAAGAAAACAACACCTAGCTCAATCACAAATAAAACTGTTGAAAACCAGTGACAAAGAAAAAACCTTGAAAGTAGCCAAAGAAAAAAGCCATGTTACATACCTGGGAGCAACAATATAAGTAAATAATAGCAGGCTATTTACCATAAGCAATTAAGATTGGCAGACAAAAGAACAACATTTTTAAAGAGTTGAATCTCAAACCAGTTTTCTTATGTTACAAAAGGAATTACAAATACAAATAGGAAGGGAGAAATCTAGGACCAACCCTGTAGTGTTGAACTGGTGTTGGAGGTATCACCGTGAATTCATGGTTTATTTTAAAAAAGGGAAAAAATAGATACAGTAGAACCTCTGTAAGATGACCACCCAAGGGACTGTAACATACTGGTTAATGTAAGGAATTAGGCCTACTATACTGATAAAAGTATATCTGGTGCATGTATCTGGTCCAATCTACGAAAATTAGGTCAACTTAAGAAGGTGAACAACATGAAGGTTCTATTGTATATATAAGAGAAAAGTTGGTGTTTGAATTTTGGGTTCTAAATACCATTCTGCTCTAATAGTAGCCACAGATCCCTTAAATCTGGCTGATTCCAGAACTGACCAGAGGATGGAGATATGATCACGGGGTACAGAAGCCAGCCTAAAGGGCTTTCATGAACCCAATATGAAACAATTTGAGGATTAAAAGATATTAACAGATTATAATCCGCTGAATAAATAGAAAACACTTCTTGAGAGACACAAATTACCAAAAATGACACAATATGAAACAAGAAATCCAAATACCTCTATACCTATTAAAGCAATTAAAACTGCTATAAAAAAACTTCCCATATAAATTTAAATGGTAAGTTTAAAAATTTTCCACAAAGAAAACTCCAGGTCCAAGTGGTTTCGCTGGTGAATTCTGTGACATTTTATGGTAGAACCGTACCATATACAAATGCTCTTAGAAAATGGAGGAAGGAAAAAAGACTTCCTTCTCAACTCCTTTTTATGAGGCCAGCACAATATTGATACCAAAACCTAAGAAAGTCTTTAAAAAGAAAATTATAAACCAATATCCCTCATGAACAGACACAAAAAAACTTAGTAAAATCAATGAGTAGAATTTATATTAACAGAATAAAGGAGATAAAGACCTATAGGCTAAATCTCAGCTAAAAAAGAGCATCTGCCTACATTATTCACCTTTTTTTTTTAAAGCCTCAGCAAGTGAGGAATAAAAGAAAACTTCATGAAAGACAGCTGTACAACTTTTTTGACTATCATACTTAACTGTACAAGACTTAATACTGCCCCTCTGAAACTGGGAACAAGGTGAAGATGTACTTCTACCATAGCAATTCAACATTGTATTGGAGGTCATGGCCATTAAAGAAAAAAACAAAAGGCAGATAAGTTGGAAAAGAAAACATAAAATTGTCATTATTTACAAATGACAGGAAACAAGGTTAATAGTCAAAAATAAACTGGATTTCTCTATTCTAGCAATAAATAGAGAATGAAACAATATATAAGTGCATTGAAAACATTGACTATTGGGGAATAAACTTAATATGTCCAAGAAAATAATAACTAAAACACATTGCTTAGACAAACTTAGAAAGCCATAAATACGTGGAATTTTATATATATACATATCATGTTTATTGACTGGAAGTCTCTCTCTCTCTCTCTCTATATATATATATACATATACACACACACATATATACTTTTATATATATATCATACTTTTATATATATATGTGTGTGTGTATATATATATTTTTTTTCCTTTTTTTTTTTGGTGGAGACAGTCTCACTCTGTTGCCTAGGCTAAAGTGCTGTGGCATCAACCTAGCTCACAGTAACCTCAAACTACAGGGTTCAAGTGATCCTCCTGCCTCAGGCTCTTGACTAACTGGGACTACAGGTGCCTTCCATGATGCCAATCATTTATAATTTTTCTATTTTTAGTGGAGATGGGGTCTTGCTGTTTTTTAGGCTAGTCTCATAATCCTGGGCTCAAGCATTACTCACTCCTACTTGAGATTCCTAGCACTCAAGGTTGCAGCCATGAGCCACCATACCCAGCCTTAAGACTCAATATTGTTTGTTTGTTTTTAAGGCAGACTCTCACTATGTTGCCCTGGGTAGAGTGCCATGGTGTCACAGCTCACAGCAACCTCAAATTCTCGGGGTTAAGTGATTCTCTAGCCTCAGCCTCCCAACTAGCTGGGACTATAGGCACCTGCCACAATGCCCATTTTAACAAAGGCTATTTTTGTTGTTGTTGCAGTTGCTGTTGTTTAGGTGGCCCAGGGCGGGTTTGAACCCACCACCCTCGCTGTACGTGGCTGGCGCCATAACCACTGTGCTACAGGCACCAGCCAAGACTCTATATTAAGATGCTAATTCTACTTCTACTCAAATAGATACAGTCTCAATAAAATCCAGACCAAAACTTTTCAAACTTTTTGACAGAAATTGCTAGGTTGATTCTAACATTTAAATACAAATGCAAAGAATCTAGAATAGCCAAAACAAAATTAAAATAAAAATGAATCTGCGCTCAGCACCTGTGGCTCAATCGGCTAAGGTGCCAGCCACGTACACCTAAGGTGGCAGGTTCGACTCCCCAGCCCGGACCCGCCAAACACCAATGATGGCTGCAACCAAAAAATGGCCGGGTGTTGTGGTGGGCACCTGTAGTCCCAGCTACTTGGGAGGTTGAGGCAGGAGACTCGCTTGAGCCCAGGAGTTGGAGGTTGCTATGAGCTGTGATGCCATGGCACTCTACC
>CAUYQV010107933.1:0-12181 GCA_963574575.1 Galagoides demidoff
AGAACGTTTTAAAACAATAACTGAGAAAATGACATGAAGGCTGTGTTGATCAGTTTGATGGAAGTATTTCGGATTGCATGTGAAAACCCCACACTGTACCCCAGAAGTGCATTAATGTACATAGTTACCATTCAATAAAAAGAAAAAAAAACCCTGGTTAATGTGAAAAAGAAAAGAGAAAACTTAAAGGAAGAGGGTGTGAACAGTACAAGATAGAGGAAATGATATAGCTGGTGACAGTGAGTGTATGCCATGAGAGTCTTGGTTTCTATCTGTACCAAGCAAAGATTTTTTCATGTACCTCCTTGTGCATGCCGATATGGTGACTCTGTGCAGAATCCTTGCCTTTCAAGACCTTACACTGCTGAAGTGCAAATCATCTACAGATAAACGTACTTCTCAGAGCTAGAGTTCTTCCTAAGATTTCCCAAGTTAGTTAGTCTCTCTCAGGGGGCCAGAGACATATCTTATTGATTCAATAACAATTAACTTTCAAGCAATTAAGTACAAATTCAAATACAAATATGCCACAATTTCCATATCATGATTGTGGCAAAGATGTGTCAGTCCTTGAGAACTTGTTAATTAGGGACTTTTATCTTGCCAGGCCTCCTGAGAGCTTGGCAATTCAATGTATAAGAAACATTGGGAAAGGTATTACTCTGAATTTGGCTTTTGTGGATGGTAAATGAAGAATTGGTCATGGAAATCTCATGCTAAAGAATAAGTTACATCTAGAAACCATCATTAATAACTATTTTAATACTTCTTAATCATAAAATTAATACATTCTCATTATAAGAATATTGGAAAATCTGGGAAGAACAATTCCAGCATTTTCTTTTGTGCAGTTAGGCCTCCTCTTCCCTGTCCCCTCCCCCTGCCTACTCATTGTTAGGCGTGTCCCCAGGTATAGCTGGGTCACTGTGTCCTGCCCTTTCTGACTCTGTAAGATCAACTGAAAACTCCTCTTCCTACTTCCTATAGGAAGTTCAGAGACCTCAGGATTTCTGGCTTAGATTTTTTACTTTCACTGAAATGTCAATTTTGACTTTTTGTCTTGTGAATGTTGTTGTTGAATCTTTCACACTGATTTGATCCAAATGAGAGACTAGACCACTCTCCTTAGTTGTCCAGTAGTGAACATCTGTCTCATCCTTCCCCTTGAGGAAGTGACTTCAGATGCAGCCAAAGCCAGTCCGGGTCATTCCATTCCTCTGCTAGGAATTATGTTAGGAACCCAGGTTTAAGTCACTTGGTATGTGATAGCTCTTGGTTCAGGGGCAAGTACACATACTCAATTATTCCAATAAGTCTGAAGGGGGGGTTAATTTCATACTTAGATAGGAGATTTTCTCTCCCACTTGTCCTGAGTATTGTGTCAGTTGGCAGCTTTCTGTAGGAATAAAGTTCTCAAAAGGAGGAGGAAGACAATGTGAGAAAATCACAAAGCCTGAACTTCTGAGTATCCACTTACATGAGCCAACAAAATATTTTATAGTTTAAGACCTCTTGAGACAAGCTTTCTATTACTTGCTGCCAAAAGCATATTAAATCTTTTTTTTTTTTTTTGAGACAGAGCCTCAAGCTGTCCCCCTTGGGTAGAGAGCCATGGCATCACAGCTCATAGCAACCTCAACTCCTGGGCTCAAGCGAGTCTCCTGCCTCCGCCTCCCAAGTAGCTGGGACCACAGGCGCCCACCACAACGCCCAGCCATTTTTTGGTTGCAGCCATCATTGTTGTTTGGCGGGCCCAGGCTTTGTCTCTGTCTTTCTCTTTTATGCCTTGTCACCATATCTCTGTGACTCTCTCCCAAAAGTAAAAGGCTCCAGGTCTGAGGCACCCCCATTGGGTTTCCCCACAGGTCTCCCACGTACAAGTCTGTGATCCTGTCAGGCTCCCAGTGTTAGTTTCTCATCCCCAAAACAGAGATATTAATACTGTTTTGTTGAGCTGCCATTAGGAGGAAATGGCATGAAGAGTACACAGCAGGCAACTCAGTTTCTGGCTCACAGAAACTGTTCCATAAACGTTTACTCCTTCCTTTGCCTCCCATTCATTACCAACTGGTGACATATTAGAATCTGCCAATCTGGTGGCTTCCTTCTGGTGTGGCCTGCCCTCGGCCCATTCTCAGATCAGCCAATGGAACCACGACTGGCTGGAACTATTTTCCATCCAATTGGTCTCTTTCCAGTAGTTTCATGTAACCTCTCACTGTAAATCACCCCAGGAAGATAAATGTCCCCAATCCATTAGTGCTTTCCTACCACAAGCCAATTTGAGCCACAAACCAGACAAGGCTTGTTAATGGCCACTTAAATACATTCCTGCAGCCCAAGCTGGAGACCCTCCACCAGCCTCCAATCCTACAGTCCCTGTCCAAGAGACGCTCCACTGTGACAAGACGGATGGTAGCAAAGGCACAGATCGGACCCTTATCCATCAGGGCAGAGTTGCACACCTTGGTTTGCCTAAGACAGCTCCAGCTTGCTTCTGCTATCTGAGAGTAATTATGAACAGTGCCCCTTTCACTTTCAAAAGAGTTCCAGTTTGAATGATGAATTATGTGTGGTATCAATGGCAACCATGAACAATAGTTTAGCTAACAGCTACTATCATTTATTGACAACTTACTAAATGTCAGGCATTATCATAAAGGTCTTCATATAGTGTAGCTCATTTAAACTTTGTTAATACACTGTATCTCATTTAAACTTCATTACGATGCTATTATCACGTCCATTTTATAGACCAGGAAACTGAAGTTCATAAACATTTTCTTTAACAACATGGCCAAGGTCAACCAGAGGGCATTGTTTGTGCCTCACCCAGATGCCTCTGCTTGAGAGGTTCCATGTCCCCAGTTAGGAAGCAGCCCAGGGCCAATGACACAGATGCCTCCCTCTGCTCTTTGCTCCAAGAGGGGACTGACTCTGTGGTGGGGTTCAGCTGGAACCTCATCCTTGCTAGCTCCTTCCTCAGTCCTCACTCACTTCCCTTACTCCCATAGCCCTGAGAACACCTCTTCAGTACACCACTTGGAAAAGGATCCCAGGCTCAGCCTTTAAGGAGTCAGAGCTAAGACATTCAGTTAGCAAGTAGCACAGCTGGGATTCACATCTAAGAAAGTCTGACTCTTAAGCACTCAGCCTGTATGACACAGTATGACCTATATCGCATGACTTAAAGGATGGCCTTCAGGTTGTCAAGTCACTGAGACGCATGTCAGATGGGTCTAGACGTGACAATAGCAACAATAACAATGTTAAGAATTACTACAGTTTACTGAATACTGACAAAAGCCAGTCTTTGTATCGCAGCCGACCCTCTGAGCACGACTATGAATTGCATCTTATCATTCTCATTTTGCAAGCGAAGCACAGGAAACGTGGAGAACTTGAGACGTGACCCCACTGAGGTCACACGATGGGAAGAGGTGAGGCTTAAGTTTACATCCAAGCCCATCTTTCTTCAAAGGCCGCATACTTTTTCTACTTGGCCACTTAACCCTCTTGCTGCATGAATTATTCATCGACCGACTGGGGAAACAGGTCTGCCATCCAAGCTGATGTTCTTAAAACAATTTAGACAGAAGACGCTGCAACCCCCAATCCCGGCCAGAGCTCTTTTCTGAGCTGCATTTGACCAAAATGTCTCCATTTTGGGGGGGAAAGTCAGATTACTCTGAGAATAGCTATGAAATCTGCTCATATGCCAGACATAAAAAGTGAAAAGGAACCATGGTCACTAAAGAAAGGAGAGCGAGCAAGTAGACATGCCAGAGGTTCAGAGGAGAAAATCACATTTCTGTGGCTTTTCCACCAAGGGAGACAAAATAGAATAAAAGATAAACAGCAATCCTTGGGGGAGGGGCAGATTCAAATCCTAACTCTACTATTGTGCGATATTTTTGACAAACGATTCAATGTCTCCAAGCCACAAATCTACTCTTCTGCAATAGAGGAAAAATACCTATCCCATTGGACCAGGGATGAGAGAAGAGAAATGAGGTAAAATACAGTGTCTATATATCTTCTCCCCTCTCCTATTTTCACACAAAATTTATAGAGTAACCAAGTTGAACTCTCATTCCCGATCTAATACTAGTTCAGATGGCCTGTGCTTTATTCCCCAGCCAAAATAAAAAAAAAAATCCTATTTGATGATAAAAGGGTTTCTATTGAAAATACAGAGCACATAAAAGGGGGACCTTCATCCAGGAAGCCATTTGCTGATTCATAAAAATACAGAATGAGTCATCTTGGATCCCAAGGCTAAAACTTTCAATCAATGGGCTTCTCTGGCCAGCCAATCCCAGCCCGGTGGAGAAGGAAGGGCCCAGCGGGCCATCTCTACAAGCCTGTTCCAATCCTCCCTTGCAAAACCGATTAACTCTGCTTCCAGCTTGCTGAAAGAAAAATCAATCTGGGACCTTTGCAACACTGTATTCCAAATACACCCCTGTGCCTGGCTGGCTTTATGAACAACTGGAGTCAGGGATCTGTAGTGATTCTTCCCTGTGCATATGGGTGTGTGTGTATATATGTATGTGTGTGTGTGTGTGTGTGTGTGTGTGTGTGTGTGTGTGTGTGTGTGTGTGTATGCAGCTCCACTGAAGAACCGGCTTCTGTGTCTGGCTTTGAAAAATCAATCTCCTGGCCTTCCTCCTGACATTTATCATTTCAAAACGTATCAGTTCCTCCCAGTAATTATGCAGTTAGCATAAGAGTGGAGAACACAGACATTTCTACTACAGAGGATGTTCTTTCCTTTAAAAAGTAGCTTCATAGAGTCTCTTAGAATCAATCTTTAGTTCGGAGGGAAGGTCATATATTACTTAACACACACACACTTATAAAATTTTATATATGTCCACGTATACAGACATATATGGGCACATGGATATAGTATATTTTGGTGAAGTCGTTAAGGAAGGAGAGTTGTAAACACAGTGGGTCATTGTACTAACCACAAGCTCTTCCACGAGCAAGTGAATAAAAATAATGACCCTCCAGGCTGCTCTTTCCTCAATCCATTCATTCAGCGAGAACTTACTTAGGGCACAGTGGGCCAAGCACTGGGCGAGGCTTTGGGGGTTTATGAGTGAAAGGGCAGAAATAAGCTTTGCACTCTGGGATCCATCACCTGGGTTCAGTAAGAGTTAACAGAAAGAACCATTCGGGATCCCCCAGTTTACAAAAGCCTCTTACCCCCAATCCTCCATAGAGACCCAGACATGGCCACCTGCAAATGGGAGGAGGGAGCCGAGATCGCACCCACTTCCTCCACCAGCTTCCTTCTCATCTGGCAAAAGGAGCCTAAATGCTCTCAAGGTGGCCAAGGGGAGGGGAATCTCCTCACATTTCTGCTGTCTCTACATCACTTCCAGACTCTGAGTTCTGATCTGAGCTGGCTGCTGTTTTAGGGACCAGAGATGGGAGGAGAAAGGATCTTCACACCAGAATAGCAGCAAGCTAAGTTCCCCCTGTAAGTTTCACAAGCAGAACAGTGCTGGGGTTCAGGGGCCCTCTCCTGAGTCAGCCCTCTCCAGAACTCCAGGAAAATAACCATATAGTAGCCACACTGAGAGGCTTAAACGCTCCAGGGGAATCCCAGGGGAGCAGGACTGTGGTCAAGTCCCCCCTCTTCCATCCACGCCCAGGAGAAATGGGGGGATAGAAGGCATCTTAGAGAACAGAGCTCTTTCTGAGACAGGAGCGGGAGTTCGAAGGAGATTCTGGATCAGGGTTTTGTCCCCTCTAGAAGAAGCACAGAAGATGCCAGGGAGGGAGGGAGGGAGCAGGGCGGCAGCCCCGGCCTCACTCCTCGCTAGGCTGGTACCCAACCCTCTCAATTCCCAGTTCCTCTCCCTGTAGGAGGCCACAGCGTGCAGGTGGTGGGACCCAGCAGCGCAGCCTGTCCCAACCCCATCAGGACAACAGCACAGAGGTTAAAAAGATCCAGTATCCAATCCCCTGCTAAGCCGCTCAGTGGCAGCTGAGTGATCTTGGGCAAAACGCTCGTTCTCTCTGAGCGGCGGTTTTCTCTCCTGTAACGGGATCGTGATGGTACCTAAGTCATTAGGTCCGAGGAAGTGTTTAAGGAAACCGCACACCTAAAAGTCTAAAAACGGAGGCTGATACACTGGCAGCCTGCGGTTAATTTAATGACAGTAACTCTGATGGTTGTAACTGTTAACCATCAAACTCGCAGTACTGGCGGCTGCGCTGTCGTACGCGAAGGAGAACTCCGGAGCGCGGGCACCACCTTCCTTCCCAAGCGCACATTCCCCTCCGGTCACCCCTTGTTAGATCTGGCTTGGGGAAGGGGCAAGTCCACCTCTCAGCATCCTCCGCACCCTGCCTGGCCGCGGCCCGCCTGGAGGCTCCGAGACCCGGCTCGGGGCGCGGAGGTAACACCCACGGAGCCTGTCACGGGGCGGCGACCCCGCTGGGGCTCTCTCACCCCCTCCCCCGAGTGCCCTGCGCGCAAAGAGAGAGAAACGAGAAAGGTACGGATACTGGACCAGGCTTTGACGCGGATCTTGAGCTCGCCGTCCTGCGGCTCCGGCATGGCCCTCCTGGTGAGCCGCAGCTTGTTGAGCCCCCCGAAGCCGGCCAGCACCACAGCGCGCATCTCTTGGGTGTCCCCCAGGCGGTGCGAGCCGTCTCCGCCGCCGCCCTCGGCCGGCTCCTTGCTGGTCTCCTTCTCGATCATTTGCTCGGTCTCTTCCGCCTTCTCCACTCCTTCCTTGGCCATGGCGCACCGGGGCGCGGGGCGCACGGGCTGCGGCGGCTGCGGCGCGGGTCTCGGGGATCCTCTTGGGCGGGCTCCTCCTGTTGAATGTGGGATGCTCGGCTTTGCAATGGCTGCAGCCTCTGCGAGCGGCGGCGCCGCGGTCCACAGTCTCCGCCGTAATCCTCGCAAGAGCCGAGCCCTCCGTCCGCCCTGTTTGCGCCCCCCACCTCCAGTCCCTGCTCTAACGAAGCCTCACTCCAGTTCCGGAAGCAGTCTTCAATTAGGCTCTTGATCGAAGCCCTAAAAGCTTGGTTTGCCCGAGACCTGTGAGTAAAACACGCACGGGAAGACTACATTGTCTTCGGAAGTGGACGCAGTACTTGGTTATATACGGCACAGGCTCGGAAGCCTTGAAATGGACAGAGATGAATGTCTGGGCCTGGTGGATGCCTCCCCGCGACACGGTTGCCTCCTCTCCCACGGATCTGCAGGGGCGGGCGGGATAGCCGGGAAACTGGGCTATTTCCTAAACTGCTGGTTCTGGGTGGAGGGTCGGAGAGAGTGGGAAGCAGGTAGCCGGAGGTCCCACTGCGTGCTCCAACCGTCCCATCCCCGGGGTTTTCATTGGGAACCTGCAGCGGCAGCCAAAAGGCTCCTTCCCAGGCACCACCAGGGTCTTTCTTATGATGGCTAATTATCACCACTTGCACCATCTCCAGAAAAGACTCCTGCATCAGAAAAGGGTCCTGTCCTTGTTCCAACCCCCCAGAAAATTAATGTATACCTGCTCCCCTACACACACACAACTAATAACTGGCTTTTTGCTTTGTGTTTGCTATCAGACACGTTGGGGGAAAAGTGCTCCTAGAAAAACTTGGAATTTCTAGAAAAATATGAGAGTGGTTTGCCTTGTGGCAGTTTAAAGGAAGAGATGCAGCATTGGGATCCTCAGTGACTTATTCAACCTTCCAGAGCCTCAACCTTCTCGCCCATAGATTGGGTACATTCATTTTGTTGTCCACAGGATGCAAAGTGCTGAGATGGGTCTGATTTCAGTGATGTATGGCCCTTCCTTTTGGACAGCTCAGTCTCAGGGCATGAGGCTGGAAGGACACAGCCAACAAATAGATGTGGCACAAAGCCTTATATAAGTGCTTCTCTCTCCATTCTCCCTGGGCCTTTCTGCTTTAAATGGCCTGGTCTTCTATTTTTTTTGAAGAGAGCATTATACCCTCTTCTGCCACAGGGCCGTGCACCTGCTGTCCCCTTGGCTTGGAGTATATGTTCCACCTGTTAATTCCTACTTCACTCACACCCCAAGTGCCCCTTCTTTGTGGAAGGTATTCCAATCCCTAAGCCGGGTCTGTATCTTTTACTGCAAACTCACACATCTCTTTGTAGTTAACTATTACTTGATTACTTGATAAGGGTATTTCCTTTATCCAATGGTGAAGTAAATATGGGCAGAAGCTGTTTCTGCTTCTATCCAGCATGGTTTCTTTCAGGCTTAGCACATGGTTGGTACATAGTAGAACATCCACAGAAACAGCTGTTGAATGAATGGATGGATGAGTCAGTTACCGTGAGTGCTATCGTGGGAATCCGGAGGAAGGCAACGTGAACTTGGACAGAGAGCTGGAGAAGTCTTCACAGAGAAGGGCCCGAGGGCTAGATTTGAGCTGGATCTTGAAGGATGGGCTGTTCTCCAGGCAGAAAAGGTCACAAGCACATTCAAACACATAGAACGGTGACAGGTAAAAGGGCCTTTGAGATGATTTGGTTTCTTCTGTGCGGGCAGAGCACTGGCTGTGTTTGGCCATCACTGGACATGAGGCTGAAGGGTTGGCTGGAGCCAGATGTATACCCTGAGATAAAATTTAAAACATCATCATGGAGAAAATAGGCGCACCACAGGCCCAAAACTCAAAAACGAGGGAAGAGCATTGCTAGGACTGCATTTTAGGATGACCATTTTGGCAATAAGTGGTTGATAGATGAGATGATAGAGTTACTGGAAGAATAGAGATCAGCTAGATTATAGTACAGGCAACAACCAAAACAAATGAGAAGGGCCCCACTGGAGCTGATGACTGGGGAACGGAAGAAGGCGGAATTGACATGGGTTGGTTAGTGAGTTGAACATTTTATTGAAAACCCAAGTATCCAAATTGTTAATCCTATTTACATTGTGAAATATAGTGTTGATGCTGGATTCTGAATCCTGAAATAAGAATCAGCATGCCAGTGGTTTATTTTGGAGGTAATCCCAGGACATTGCCATTGAGAAATAGGAAAATAAGGCAGGGAATTGATGGCAGCCACTATGAAGTGAATTCATAAGCAGGTTTCCACAGAGGACACATGAGGCTCAAAACCCACAGGGGACCCTTGAGAGACAGGGTGGAACAAGCCTCAGAGTTTGCCGACTCAAGGATTGAGAACATGGGTATTTATTCCCTAAATTCTCTCCATGATTGTCCAAGAGCTGTTTCTGGAAGGGTTATGTCCTTGGGATTTCCATCCTGTCCCATGTATGTGGTTAAAAGAACCCCTGGCAGAGGACGGTGGATGTTCTCCATAGGAAGTGCATGGGACGGTAGATTGCATGGGGATAGAGCTTTGCCGCTGAAAACATTTGCAATATATCTTATCATTTGGGGGGTGTCTACGGTTCTTGACACTTCAGGTATATTTTGTAATTTGATTCTCAGGATAGCCTCAGGAAATAAGAATCGCCATTCCCAGCTTCCAGAAGAGGAAATTGAGTCTTGCCATGGTGAACTGTCGTGCTCAAGGAAGTACACTGAGGACATGTGTTGTGGTGAGTTCCAAGACTGAGTCCAAATCCATGCTCTTAACATCTCACCGTGCACACGTTTATTTGGATGGGTCAAACCAGTTCTGCCCTTGACTGATGGTGCTTCATAGCATTTTTTTGGATACTGTGGCTCTTTTATTGGCCTACTCATGTCTCTGTCCCACCAAGGGCCCTTGCCTTGCTTCTGGGTGCTTCCCTTTGGCATTAGGAAAGTAAATCGACTCTGTAGTCAGCACCCAGCACTTTTAAGGGAAAGTGTTTGTCTTATGGTGTGTTCAAGGAAATATAATTACTCCCTCCAAGGGAGTCTTCTGGCTGTTTACAAACCTCAGATTATAATTGGTAGGCAGCTGATTATCACAACAACCCACAGGGAATATGCCACAGTCTGTGCTGCCGGGGGAAGGATGCCCTCCTCTGAGTCCTGCGTACCAATATTGTTAAGTATTCCCTACTCCACTCATCTCTGATGGCATGTGGCAAAAGCCATACTGCCTGGCATACTTCCAAATAAACACAATCAATCAATTTTTAATTTTTTAGATTGATTTCTTGGGTATTCACTTATAACCTCAGGGGTGAGATCTTACATTGCAGAAGTACGTGAAATAGCGGCCACTGATGGTGAAACACAGTATTACAGCTCAGCTCTGTTGATGTGCAAAGGATCTGGGAAAGGGTCTGTGTGTATGTGTGTGTGTAAGGAGGGAAAGGCCAGTAGAGAGGACCAGATGAATATAAGAACCTGTCAAGGTATTGGCCATCTGAAGGGAGTGCCACACAATACAATCTTAGTATGATTTTCTGAAATGGTTTTTCAGTAGTTTGAAATGATTCAGTAATTTTCTAGAGAAACATATTACTTGAAGCAATCAAGGATGCAGTCTATATCCTTCAGTAATGTTTATTCTCTTACATCATCTTCAGTACAATTAGCATCATTCATTATACCTATGTTATATTATTTAATCTTCAAAATAATCCTTTGCCATAGATACCATTATCCCCACTTTACAGAGGAGAAAAATTAATATGGACCGAGAAACTTGCCCAAGATTGTCTACATAGTAAGGTGTAGAGTTGGGATTTGGAAGTTAGAGCCATTTGACTCTGAAATGTGGGTTCTTAACCACTGTGCTATAATGTCTCTTATTCTCTATGTTGACCTTTCACTCATAAAAATGCTATAGACAGGTCAGGAGGAAGGGGAAAAATTTAGAAGTTCATCAGTGGGAAGAAGTAAAAGATTCTGAAAGTGAATCTTTCTTAGCAAAATCCAGGGGCTTATATTAAAGAATGTGTGCTGTGATTTCCTACAGTTTGTGTTGATGCCGTTTAAAAGATAATGGGACAGGGCGGTGCCTGTGGCTCAAAGAAGTAGGGCGCCAGCCCCATAGACCAGAGGTGGTGGGTTCAAACCCAGCCCTGGCCAAAAACTGCAAAAAAAAAAAAAAGATAATGGAACATAATTGCCATGAGCACAACACAATAATGTTGATCAGAGAAGTACTGGAGAGGCTAGCAGCTCGTCCTAAAGATGGTAGGATAAATTTCCTGTATCTACCCTGGTAGGACCAGGTATAATGGGGTAAACTCTAGTTGTGTTAGAGAGAAAAAAGTGAACTAGCGTTTATTCATCACCTTTTAAGTACTGATCTTGTCTTTTTGCTAAGTACTGGAGATAAAATGATTGATAAGACAGGCATATTATCAGTTTTCATGGGCCTAGCAGCCTAATCAAGGAGGCGTGTATTGGTTTAGGTTGGGTTGCCCAGAAGCAAACTTTTCTTTATTCAAAGATTTGAGTGCAAATGGTTTATTGGAGAGGTGATCCCAGGAAGTACTGGAAGAGGATAGGGAGGAGAAAGAAAGTTAATGACAAGGTGCATTACCTAGCAGATTACCACTGCATAACTCGTGTTAAATCCTACAGAGGAACTGCGGAGACAGTACAGAACACACTTCAGGAGGTGAGCTAAATGGAGTGCTCACCCTTCCTCTCAATCCTTTCTGGGAATCACCAGCCACCTGCCACTTGTTACATGTTTTACACATGGGCTGTTTGGGAATTGGCAGCTACACAATGCTATCTCAAAAGAGTTGCAAGTGTTTACAGTTGGAAGAAGTCATCAGATCATTGTGCATGGTGGCATTGAGCTCCAACAGGGTGTAGGTGGAACACTGACCATCTCTGCTACAAATATGAAGAAAAATAAATAAATAAAACACAGAAGTAATTAATCATTTGCCAGTTCAATAAGTGCTATAAAGAAGAAATACAAGTTGCTGTCTGGAGAGTCAGAAAGGCTTCTCTATGAAAGCAATGGTAAAATCTTAGATTCGGCTATAAATAAGAAAAAATAATAAGATGAAATAAATAAAAAGTGGCTTAAAGAAGATAGAATACATGGCTCGGCACCTGTGGCTCAAGTGGCTAAGACACCTAAGGTGGCGGGTTTGAATCCAGCCTGGGCCTGCCAAAACAACAATAACGGCTGCAACCAAAAAATAGCCAGGTGTTATAGCGGGAGCCTGTGGTCCCAGCTACTTGGGAGGCTGAAGCAGGAGACTCGCTTGACCCCAGGAGTTGGAGGTTGCTGTGAGCTGTGATGCCACAGCAC
>CAUYQV010107934.1:0-16560 GCA_963574575.1 Galagoides demidoff
AAATCCAGCCCAGGCCTGCTAAACAATAATGACAACAACAACAAAAATAGCTGGGCGTTGTGCCAGGCACCTGTAGTCCCGGCAACTTGGGAGGCTGAGGCAAGAGAATCACTTAAGTCTAAGAGTTTGAGGTTGCTGTGACTGCCATGGCACTCTCTAAGGGCGACATAGTGAGATTCTGTCTTTAAAAAAAAATTTTTTTTTTTTTTACTTTGAATTGTTTTAAGTAAACAGTTAAAAAGAATCCACCACACTATCTTGTTAAATCTCCACATTCCAGCCGGGCCTGGTGGCTCACACCTTAATGTTAGTAATACTCTAGGAGACCAAAGCGGGAAGACTCCTAAGGTCAGGAGTCTGAGGTCAGCCTAAACAAGAGATCCTGTTTCTTTCTCTCTTTTTTTCTTGTGGCCAGGCCTGGATTTGAACCCACCACCTCCAGCATATGGGGCCAGCGCCCTACTCCTTTGAGCCACAGGCTCCTCCCGAGACCCTGTTTCTAAAAATAAAATTGAAAAATTAGCCAAGCATGGTGGCATATGCCTGTAGTCCCAGCTTGGGAGGCTGAGGTAGGATAATCGCCCAAACTCAGAAGTGTGAGACTGCAGTGAACTATGATGACACCACCAAAATGTAGCCTGTGAGACTATGCAACAGAACAAGGCCCTATCTCAAAAAAAAAAAAAAAAAAAAATCTGATACATCTGTGTCACTTCTTAGAAAATGCAGCTAAAGCCTGCATGTTGCCTCCCCAATTCCATTAGCATTTCCTGCCCTGGTAAGGCAGAGCAATGACTCACATCATTCCAATACTTAGTTTTACACTCTTATTTTGTATCTTTTAAATCTGTAGAAAATAGATTATTGTGTAAATCAGTATCACTTTCTATTATAGGCCAACAATGCTTACATGCCAGACACTATTCTAAGCCCTTTACACGCATTATTTCATTGACTATCTCCTCACTTGCCATCACCTTGTGAGGGTGATTTGATTATCCTATTTTACAGAAAAAGTGAAACATAAATATGTGAAGTAAGGTGCCCACAGATAACACTGTGCACTTAATGTTACATAAATGGTATATTGTCTGTAGCTTCAGTAACTTTCTCAGGATCATTTTTCATTTATTTGTAGTAAAAGATAAAACTCTAACTCTTACCTACTCACTTTTCACAGTACAAAAATAAATCTGTTTGTTTTAAAGATGCAAGTAGGGTATAGTTCTACCTAGTAGTACCTATTTCATGCTACTTTCAACTTTTCATGTAGCTTTCAACCATACTATACAATAAAAGTATTTGGGGAAAATAGCTGTAATATTAATAAAGTAAGGAAAGATATACAACCTCACTGGTAATCAAAGAAATTCAAAATAACACTCACGGGACCGAAAATTTTAAAAATCTGACAGTATCTACTAAAAGAACCTAACCAGTGAAGGTGGGAACCCAAAGGAGTACTACTTTTGGAGATAACTGGGCAATATTTACTAAAATTGAAGATACAAATACCTTTCAATACAATAATTTCATTCATAGGCAGATACGCTAGGGAATCTCACATAGATGCACAAGGAGAACTGGAAAAGAACATAAATAGCGCAGTTTGTTTACTGCAAAAACCGGAAACAACTGTGATCCACGGGAGAATGGAAATGAGGCTTACTCATACAAGAGAGGGTCACAAGCCACCGGAGCAAACTAGAACTACATTTATCAACATGGGTGAATCTCAAAAATATTGAGTAAAAAAAGTAAATTACAGAAGAATCAAAAGTCTACAGTACCACAATTTATATAAAGCTAATAAACACAGTTTTTACTATGTTTAAAACGAGACAAGTATTTGTTACACCTGAGGCAGAAAAAGAATCACACAACTGGGGAGGAATGCACAGGGGCTTCAATTCTATTCGTAATAGTTTAGGTGTTAAACAGATGTTAGGCATATACATATTATTTTCTATGCCTCTTAGATAACTGAAGTATTTCATAATATACATAAACAAACCACATTAATTTGGTCTAGGAAATCTCTCTGAATATTAGACTGTTTATACAACTATTTTACTAAGTTTGAGAGAATATACAGCACATTATATACAAAACAGCACAAGGTCCAACTGTTTTAGTGAATACAATTATTTTTAATTATTATCAGCATACAGTTTACAATGAAATGAATGGTTCTTAAGGACCTGAAACTAGAATTTCCCCTTTTAACAAGGCAAGGATTCAATCTTACAATCTTATTTAGTGATTAATGGGCTTAACAAATCTTTTGATAATTCCAATATTAGTTACTACACTATTTTTTAATAAATCTGGTTTACAATGCCTCCCAGAATATCTATTCCTAGAATCTGCCACCTAATAGCAGTTCAGCAAAATCTACAGCATTAAAATGTAAAACATACTGAAGTACTTAATTAATAAAGATGGAGAGTATAAATGTATTAACACAGTAAGAAACTGCGGTGAAGGTTAACCAGTTTGATGAAAATATTTCAAATGGTATATAAAACCAGCACTTTGTACCCCTAATAG
Organism: Galagoides demidoff; assembly: GCA_963574575.1. Classification (NCBI taxonomy): domain Eukaryota; kingdom Metazoa; phylum Chordata; class Mammalia; order Primates; family Galagidae; genus Galagoides; species Galagoides demidoff. The sequence continues at coordinate 2,551 of CAUYQV010107934.1, forward strand.
CATTAATGTACACAGCTATGATTTAATTTAAAAAAAAGAATAATAATAAAGAACAAATAGTTCTTGAGAAAGAGGTGTCATACAAAAGCCTCTTGTATTTTAGAGCAGTGTTAATAGGTTTGCTAAAGCTATGACCAGTTCTCCCTCCTCTCACTTCCCCCATAAACGACAATAAAAAAGCCTTCAAGGCTGGGCACCAGTGGCTCAGTGGTTAGGGCACTGACCCCATGCTCCAGGGCTGGTGGGTTCAAACCCAGGGGAGGCCTACTCAACAACAACAACAAAAACAGCTGGGTGTTGTGGCAGGCACCTATAGTCCCAGCTACTTGGGAGGCTGAAGCAAGAGAACTGCTTGAGCCCAAGAGTTTGAGCTGTACTGTGAGTTATGATACCACGGTACTCTACCAAGGGTGACAAAATGAGACTCTCTCTCAATTTTTTTAAAATAGCCCGCAAAATATACCCACATGCATACACCTATGCCCACACACACTGGGAAACCCTGTAATGCAGCCCCTGGCCCCAAAGAGCTTACAGATGGACAGATTTAACTTAAATATCAACTCTCCCTTTTAGCTGCAACTGAGTTGTATGTCAAATAAAAAGAATTTCTTACAAAGTTTTTCTTTGAATAAGAAATTAATATATATTAAACAATTAAGGCAGTTCCTGGCAAATAGGGCATCTCAATAAACAGCAGCTACTTTTATCATTATTATTCTACTAGTGGTAGAACAGGTTTACCTTCAGATAAAGGTAATAAATTCCCAGGTACAAGAAAGCTGGGCAGGTTGGCACTCGTGTGCCTGATGAAACTGTTTTATAATTGTAGGTTTGTTTTTATTCACTTAATAAAAAGCTGCTCAGATACTGTATTTAAATAACTGAAATTTTCAATTTAAAATCCTAAATCTGTGTCCATATCTAATTTTTATCAACAATGTATTGCCATCTTTCTCAGAAATTTGTTACAATTTATAATCAGTAACTAAATAGCTGCCATTATCTAATTTGCCTTAAAGATGGTGGGTCACATAGCTTGTCAGCTTAGGGAGGATAACATGAGGCAGTTTAGGAAATAATGTTATAGATTTTCAAATCTGACATTTTTTTCCCAGGTTTGGCCTACTTAAAAAAAAAAACCTGATCAAGTTTTAAAGGCATCCCTCAAATGAGAGGACAGAAAAACTAGTAACAATGAAGTTAGGGATCAATTAACAAAAAATATTCAAGGACAGGCTAGGTGCGATGGCTCAAGCCTGTAATCCTAGCACTCTGGGAGGCCGAGGCAGGTGGATTGCCTGAGCTCAGGGGCTCAAGACCAGCCTGAGCCAGAGTGAGACCTCACCTCTAAAAATAGCCAGGTGTTGTGGTGGGCCTATAGTCGCAGCTACTTAGGAGGCTGAGACAGGAGGATCACTTGAGCCCAGGAGTTTGAAGTCACAGCTACTTAGGAGGCTGAGACAGGAGGATCACTTGAGCCTAGGAGTTTGAGGTTGCTGTGAGCTATGATGCCACAGTGACTTTGTCTCAAAAAAGAAATTAGTGTTACTTCTGTTTATACAATATTATGTTCATGTTTTTAAGTTCTTAAAAGACTGAGGAATATATAAGTGAAATGATATAATAACTGATATGTGCTTTCAAATATCCTAGCAAAGGAAAATAATTATGGAAGTATAGATTTAAAAAAGAATAGTAGAACATTACTAACTGTTGAAGCTGAGTATATATAAAACCTCATTATACTATTTCACTTTTGTATATGCTTGAATTTTTTCATAAGAATATCTTAAGAAAAGATCATAAGTATAAAAAGGTACATATTTGGAGAAGATTTTCTTTCATTGAAATGTTTCTAATATAGTAAAAAAAATTAGAATACAACTAAATGTCCACTGGTTAAGTAACTTATGTCACATCATATAATGAAAGACCCTACAAGATGATCTGGATCTATGGACACTAACTTTGAAATATGGCGATGATATATCAGGGAATTTTTTAAAAAGGTAAAAAGCCACAGGTGTATAGTGGCTTTCTGTAATGCAGGTAACTTACTGTGTGAACATAAGCATAGAGAGATGTCCAGAACAGTGTCTACCAAAACGTTGACAGTGGTTGTCTCTGAGTGGTAGAAATACAAGAGACTGTTACTTGTTTTATATGCTTGTTAATATTACTTGATGTTTTAGTAATGATCGTATGTTTTAAATTATTTCCTGGTATACTTTGTACTTTTCTGATGTATGTATTATGCATAAACAAAGTTATTTTTAAAATTCAGCTATTTTCATTTCTTTTTCAGAAAGAAGAGATGACTGAACAAAGCAAATTATAGAGAACTTACAGAATACTGGAGAGGACAAGGAGAGCTAAAGACTTAGTTATACTCCCGATCCATGTTGAGGGATACTAAATGAATCCAAACGGCAGCAAAGGACCAGAAGTAGGTCACATGCCCAGAGGAGTTTGAACTTGTTCAAGATGGCACAAACAGCCTTCCACACACAGCCCCTCCTTGCCTTTCTGACAGTGTATGTCACCACCACAATCTGCCATTCACATACCTTTCCAGCCACAATGACAAAAGTGATGGCTTCCCATACCTGGCACAGCTGCAAAGCCTCTGCCACACCTTTCCTAGTTTCTCCCCAAACCCACTCCACACATCTCCCCCCCCCCTTTGCCTTCCCATGTAAGCATCTATCAAAACTCAGCCCAAGGCTTGGGGCCTGTGGCTCAAGCGGCTCAGGCATCAGCCACATACAGCTGAGCTGGTAGGTTCGAATCCAGCCCAGGCCCACCAAAACCATAATGATGGCTACAACCAAAAAATAGCCAGGCATTGTGGGAGGCGCCTGTAGTCCCAGCTAATTGAGAGGCGGAGGCAGGAGAATCACTTGAGCCAGGAGTTGGAGGTTGCTATGAGCTGTGATGCCACAGCACTCTATCCAGGGTGACAGCTTGAGGCTCTGTCTTAAAAAAAAAAAAAAGACTCAGCGCAAAGACCATCTTCTGCAAGACCTGCCTTTGGGATGAGCTGCAGGCCCCTCTATCTGCCACCTACTTGATCATTTTCCATTGACATCTGTTTAAGAGGCCTAACCTGCAAGCCCCTTGAGGAAAAGAACAGTGTATGGTTGATTTTTGTTGTCCCAGCAACCTGTGTAGTATGAGGCTCATCAGAGGGCCCACAAACGTTTGAAGAACTGAAGAGCTATGAAAAGGCTGGGGAAATCTGCACTCTTCTGTTTCCTGGGGACACAATGCACTAAAGATACAGAGCCCAAGAAAATAATTATGTATTTATTGCTCAGAATGTGGAATTTTTTAAATCATATTTAATATTTATAAAACACACATTTCAATAGTAATATTTAATATCTATAAAACACACATTTCAACAGCAACACATTTCAATCTTACTTACATATGTATGTTAGATTTAATGTGGAATATAGTAATATATAGGTATATTATAATACATTTTATATGACCCAAGTGGTACTTTGAAAAGTAAGAGTGCCTAGGGCTTAGGCAGATCCTTACACCTCCCAGCCTGTAATACTTGTTCTGGCTGGTATCTTAACCTAGCTGGTTTAGGACAAGGAAAAAACCCATATGCAAAGCAAAACAAAACTCTTATAAGCAAAGGAACAAATAAAGCAAACACAAAATTCACGCAGGAACTGCCTTGCATAGTGCTCCCAGCTCACTGGCCAGGAGCAACCCCTGCATCAGGGCAGCATAGTACCCCACCCTCCGGGACCAGAATTCCCTGGTCCTCAGACAGAGCTGCTGTTTTCGGCCAGGCTCCAGCAAGGTGAGGAGGGAAGTCTGACTTGGGAGTTTTGAGCCCTCACAAATGAGATGGGTCAGGGGTCCTCAAACTTTTTAAACAGGGGGCCAGTTCATAATCCCTCAGACCATTGGAGGGCCGGACTACAGGCCCCAGGAAGAGTGGCTGCTAAGCAGGACAGGCAGCGGCGGCGGGCCACATGTGGCCCACAGGCTGTAGTTTGAGGATGCCCAAGATGGGCCTTCAACCTCCAGTCTCCAGCCTGTGATGGAAATTCAGCAACAAAAAAAAGGCAGGACAAGCTGCATTCAAGGCTCTCCTTCACAACCTGGCCCCAGGCCCCATGGCAGGCTGCCCAGCCGAGGAGCTAAGCTAAGAACCAGCAGGGGCAGGCTCCCAAGATGAAAAACTAGGCACAACACATAAGAGCAGCAGGATCTCAAAAAAAGCATGTAACTACAGACAACTTTGGTTATTTGTAGTGGTTATGGTCTATAAAGTTGGCTGCAAAGACTAATTTAGCAAATCCTGAAAATATAGGGTTAGGATCCTGTGAGGCTCTCCTCACATTTTCATCAATTAACACACTAAAAGGGGAAGCCTTGCTGACATACCAGGAAAATACCTAATCCGACCCTTTCTCTAATAACACTTAAAGATCAATCCTACAAGTCCTCTCCCTAACAGGCACCCTGCTGAATTTTTTTGTACAACTTCTAAAAGGCCCTGAAGAGTTGGAAAAGAAATGTACATCTTTCTCCTTAAAATTGCTTTTGAGAATCTGTTTTTCTACAGAGTTCCTGAGTGAATAACAGGAGTCCCTGCCCAAAACTGTTTCTCAAGGCCAGAGTCACATCTCCAAGGAAAGGCAGAGGAACAACTCTTGGTGGCATCCTGCCCTCTTTCTGTTATCAACTGACAGCAATCACTAATCACTACTTTTTCTTTCTCTTTGTTCCCCTTAAAATCACCAAGACACAAGGCCTTGGTGCTGGCACACTCTTCCCTTTCTTTGGGATGCTGGGATGCCCCCCCTCTCTGTTTCCCCTCTCTCCTTTCACTCTCTCCATCACCTAATCTTCCTCTAGCCGCTCCATAAGCTTCCTGAGTTTTCAGACCCTAATACACATAACCTTTCTTCATATGTGCTTCTGATGCCGTATCTAACACATATTGTTGATTCATTCACACTGAATTCACAGCCCACAGCACTGTAACTCATGCCTGAACAAAGCTTATCTGATACACATTTTCTCTGTAAGACACAGCCTTCTTGTCTTTAGGAACACCAGATAGCGCTGATATCGGACAAGTGGCGCCCCAGCCAGCTCAGCTGAGCAGGGCTGGAGGACCTGCTGCCTCCGTCTTGGCAGTGTTGGCGGCAGTCAGCAGAGGAACCAGTAAGCTGGGGTGGGGGGGGTGTCTCCTCCCCCAACAGAGGCTCCAGTAGCCAAAAGAACCTGCAAGGGAAGACACTGGCGCCATGCTGTCTCCTCATGTGGACTTCTGGCAATTCCTCCAGTGCATCCCTGATTGGTCTGATTTCAAAACCTACTCATGATTGGTCTATTTTCAAGACCTGAAGCTCATTGGACAATTGCCCCATATAACCCGCTAAGCAAAGAGCCCAAGGGCAGATCTCAGGAGAAAGAACAGAAGAGCAAGTAGATTTGGCTCTGTAACACTTGTATCCTGCTCTATGAGGTTTGCCCCTTTGTAAGAGCTGTAAACACTTGCAAGGAGGTTTGCCCCTTTATAATAGCTGTAAACACTTGCAAAGAGGTTTGCCCCTTTGTAAGAGCTGTAACACTTCTATATAAACCTATCTACTACTGGTCCTGCTCTGCAAGGAGGTCTGGCTTGTTGTAAGAGCTGTAACACTTATACCTGTTGAATAAAACCTATCTGTGGTCCGTGGCTTCATTCTTCGAACCACCGAGACCAAGAGTCTGGAAATTCAGTATCAAAAATCCAGTATCGGTGCTTCTGTGCTATACTCAGAGGCCATTTTAAAAAGTGGAATCACCAAGAAAAAACATAAATATGAGAAAAACATGACACTAAATAGACCACAAACTGGACACCTGTTTACAATGCTACGTACAAGAGCTAAAACGAGAAGGCAAAGCAAAGGTGAACATGCACTGGGTGACTCAAGCATTGGGTGACTCAAATTTTTCATGGTTCTGCACATGTCTAAGAATTATTGAGAAAGCACCTCAAGCATTACTTTGGGGGGTACAAGTAAATGTTAGTGAGCAGGTGAATTTAGGTATATAGAATATGCAAATAATTAAGATTAACTGTATGACAAAAAAAACAGTATATCTACCTTCCAATATTTAAAGAAGGCATGCACTCTTGACCTTCCGTAAAACAATGGAATCCACAGTGAGCTAACTAAAAGCACTGTTAAGTGTAGGAAGAGCACATGGGCCCTAAGGCAGTTAACATGGAGACGCTGTATCACCACTCGGCACTGGTTGACCTTCCTTCACACAAAGGGCAGGTTTCTAACAAGTGGCAGACATGATTAGAATTTTAAGTCTCCTAGAGTGAATCATCCCAAAAAACTGAAATATTTTATATGTTATATCTACGCCCAAAATTTAAATATTATAAAATCAAACTTGTTACCTGTCAAGTTTGCTTTAAAGCAGGGGTGTCTACCCTGTGGCCCACGATGCCTATGAATGGGGCCCAACATAAAATCGCAAACTTACTTAAAACATGAGATTTTTTTGTGATTTTTTTTTTTTTTTTTTTTTGGCAGAACTTGATGGTGCTGTTATCAAGTGTGTACTTTGTAGATAACAAAGCTGCATTGCAATGTCACATTAAAACAAAATACGTATGCACATGATCTCAGTTTCCGGGCAGTGTGCAGCTCCCAGTGCATTATCTCCCAAGTACAGACAGTCAAATCAACACCAATAGACATTGTATGTACTTGTGGTAACTTGGCAAGGTAGGCAATTGTCAATAATATTTCAACCTGGGCTGGCGTGGTGGCTCATGCCTGTAATCCTAGCACTCTGGGAAGCCAAGGTGGGTGGATCACCTGAGCTAAAGCAAGACGCCATCTCCAAAAAATAGCCGTGAGTTGTAGCGGGCGCCTGTAGTCCCAGACTTAGAAGGCTGAGGCAAGAAAATCGCTTAAGTCCAAGAGTTAGAGGTTGCTGTAAGCTGGGACATCAGAGCACTCTACTGAGGGTGACAAAGTGAGCCTCTGCCTCAAATTAATAATAGTATTTCAACCTATCACTGCAAACGTTAGGCATTTAATGTTATTTAGAGTCAGGTAAGCATTCATATTTGATTTTTTTTTTTTTTGAGACAGAGTCTGACTATGCCACCCTCAATAGAGTGCCGTAGTATCAGAGCTCACAGCAACCTCAAACTCTTGGGCGTAAGAGATTCTCTTGCCTCAGTATTCCCAAGTAGCTAGGACTACAGGCATCTGCCACAACACCCAGCTTTTTTTTTTTTTTTTGCTGTAGTTGTCATTGTTGTTTGGCAAGCCCAGGCTGGGTTCAAACCCACCAGCCCTGGTATATATGGCCAGAGCCCTAGCCACTGAGCTATGGGTACCAAGCCTCGTATTTGATTATTAAGGCCACTTTCACACCTCTGTGGCACCTCACATGTCACTTGCCACACTCTGCATCAGCAGCCAAGATGTAGAAGGACCCAAACCATGCTATTTTCTTGTCAATTAATTTTCATAATAAAAGTATAGTCCCTTATCTTTTTTGTTTTTAATCCCAGCATGCTTCTACCATGGGTTCTTCTCAAAACAGAACCCAAAACAAAAAAATTACAAATGGGGGAAGATTGTTCAGTGAAAAGTGGACAGTTAACTACTTTTTTGTCAAGGCAAATAGTAAGGTACTCTAGTTAACTTGCAGGGAATTTTGGAAAGTTTTCAAAGACTATAATTTAAAGAGAGATTATATGCAAAAACATGCTGCCAAGTCCTATGCTTAGGAAGGATTGTGCCCTAAGGACAAAATAGTGGAACTGAAAAAAAAAGTCTGGCTTCTCAACAAAAAATGTTTTTAAAAGTTATAACTCAGATAGACTCCATGATAAAAGCTAGTTATGGGGCAGCATATTTAACAGCAAAAAAAAAAAAAAATTAAAACCATTTACTGATGGTGAGTTTATTAAGCTATGTATGGAAAGCATGGCAGATACAATTTGCCCAGAAAAAAAAGGGGATATCTCTAAAATCAGTTTGTCTCATCAGACTATAGCCAGACGAGTTGAAGAAATTAGAAAATCTATTGAAAGACATTTGGAGAATAAAGATGATAATTTCTTTTTTTTTTTTTTTTTAAAGGCAGTCTCCCTCTGTTGCCTTGGGTAGAATGCAGTGGCATCATAGCTGACAGCAATCTCAAACTCTTGGGCTCAAATAATACTCTTGCCTCAGCCCCCCAAAGTAGCTGGGACTTGAGGTGCCCACCATGATGCCCAGCTAATTTTTCTATTTTTAGTAGAGATAGGGTCTTGCTCTTGCTAAGGCCGATCTCAAACTCCTGAATTCAGGCAATCCACCCACCTCGGCCTCCCAGAGTGCTAAGATTATAGGTGTAAGCCAGCACGCCTGGCCTCATGCTGCTAATTTTAAATTTTATGCTTTGGCAATGGATGACAGCACTGATGCTACAAATAGGACCTAACTTGCCATTTTTATTAAAGGTATTGATGATGAAAATAATGTTACTAAAGAAATGGCCTCTTTGGTGCCATTAAAAGCCACAACTAAATCAAGAGATTTATACAAAGCAGTAATATATTAAAGCGATTTTCTTTGCCCATTCAACATATCTGATATAGTTATCGATGGTGCCCTGGTGATAGTAGGTAAAAGAGAAGGACTTGTAAAATTAATAGAAGATGATGGAATTGTCACATCAAACTCATGTTTGATGAAGTATCATTGCACAGTAAATCAAGAAAATTTATGCACAAAAGCTATAAAATGGATAAGGTTGGCTTGGCACCCATAGCTCAGTGATTAGGGCACCAGCCACATAACACTGAAGCTGGTGGGTTCAAACCCAGCTGGAGCCTGCTCAATAACAATCACAACTACAATAAAAAAATAGCTGGAGTTGTGGCGGGCACCTATAGTCCCAGCCACATGGGAGGCTAAGGCAAGAAAATTGCTTAAGCCAACAGTTCTCAACCTGTAGGTCGCAACCCACAGGAACAGTATTAAAGGGTGGTGGCATTAGGAAGGCTGAGAGCCACTGGTGGAGAGGTGGAGGTTGCTGTGAGCTATGATGGAGAGGTTGAGAGGTGGAGGTTGCTGTGAGCTATGATGTCACAGCGCTCTACCAAGGGACAACATACAGACACTCTGTCTCAAAAAAAATGGATAAGGTCATGCAAATCATCATCAAGACTATGAATTTCATTAAGAACCAAAGAATCAAATCATCAGGGCCAAGCGCAGTGGCTCATGCCTGTAATACTAACACTTTGGGAAGCCGAGGTGGGTAGATTGCCTGAGCTCAGGAGTTGAAGACCAGCCTGAGTCAGAGGGAGACCTCATCCCTAAAAATAGCCAGGCATTATGGCAGGCACCTGTAGTCCCAGCTACTTGGGAGGCTGAAGCAAGAGAATCACTGTGAGCTATGACACCACAGCACTCTACTGAGGGTGACAAAGTGAGACTCTGTCTCAAAAAAAAAAAAAAGAGAGAGAGAGAACTGAATCATCATCAATTCCAGGAATTCCTTAAAAGTACTGCTGCTGACTACGAAGACATCTTTTTACTTTTTAGAAGATGGCTGAGTCAAGGCCAAATGCTGAAAATATTTTATGAACTGTGATATGTTATCAAGTCACTTACAGTATTAAAAACCAAATTAGCGTCAGAAATTCATGATGAAAACTGGCTTACAGATTTAGCATTTAGTGGATTTAACTGCTCAGTTAAACATATGTCTTCAAGGTGAAAACCACCTTATCAATACAATGTTTTAAACCATAAGCATTCCAAATGAAACTGAAATTTTAGGCACGCTCAAATTAAGGCAAACAATTTTAGTGCATTTCAAAACATTGGCTAAATAAAATCCTGTGATCAGCAAAAAATAAGCAGCCTTGCTTTTCATTTTGATACAAGGATTTGAAAACAGATTTCAAGATTTCTGGGAAAATAATCAATATTTTGGTACATTTGTGACTACATTTTCAGTTGACATAAACATAACCTGCCAATTTTCTTTTTTTTCTGCTTTTTTGTTTTTCTATAGAGACAGAGTCTCACTTTATTGCCCTCAGTAGAGTGCCATGGTGTCACACAGCTCTGTCTCAAAAAAAAAAAAAAGAATCTATAACCTGGAAATGCCAACCAGTTCAGAGGGGGAAAAAGCCTCAAAGAAAGCCTGCTCTCTCCAGCCAAAGGACCAGGACAGGGAGAACCCAGCAAGAGAGAACACTTTTAGACATTAACCACTCTACTCCAGGCAGAAAGCACAGAGAAAACTGCAGTCCTCACTCATGCCCACAGAGGCCGAGTGGGGAGCTTAGACTTTTACTCTCACCAGACTTTAATGAGGCATCCTATGTCGCCCCACCCCCAGGGCAGTATTAGAGAAGGCCAAGTAAGGAGCTGGGTCAGAATGGGTCTGTTTCCCACCCACCTCAGGTCCGTGGTGACCACCTGGGAATGTGGACTTCCACCCCACTGACAGGCCTCCTCTGCCCACAGTGAGGTGATGTCAGAGGAGACCTAGGGAGAATCAGGACTTTCACCACCACCCATAGTACTGAGCCACCTCCCACCCCCACCCCAATGGCCCTAGAAGACACGTAGAGAGCAGTAACAAGACACTCCTGACCCCGCTAAGCAGAAAGATGAACTTGGAAGCCTAGTGAGTACCAGAACCCCCACCTCTAAGACCAACAGGGCCAAATGAAGAACCTGGACTTCTATCCTCCATCTGGTAGTAACGAATTAGCAACACCCTCCTCCTCCACCAGAGTGCTATCAAAGAAAGTTACTAAAAATAGGAGATTTAACTATGATCCAGAGTCTCAGAACGTAACACCAAAAACGTCCAGGCTTCAACCAAAAAAAAAAAAATCACTTAACACACCAAGACCCAGGAAGAGCTCAACATGAACAAAAAGACAATTAACTGATATCAACATCAAGATGACAGAGATGTTAGAAGAATATGACAAAGGTTTTAAAGTAGGCATCATAAAAAGGCTTCAATGAACAATTACAAATATGCTTGAAGAAATGAAAAATTAATCCAGGCGCGGTGGCTTGCACCTGTAATCCTAGCACTCTGGGAGCCCAGGCAGGTGGATTACTTAAGCTCATGAGTTCCAGACCAGCCTGAGCAAAATTAAGACCCCCCCCCATCTCTGTTAAAAATAGAAAAACTAAGGCAAGAGTATCGCTTGAGCCCAGTTGGAGGTTGCTGTGAGCTATGATGCCATGGCAATCTACCCAGGGCAACAGCTTGAGACTCTGTCTCAAAAAAATTTTAAAAAATTATGTGCATTTACAGAAAGATAAAAATTTTAACACTAATGTGATTCTAAATGTATACAGAGGAAGTATTTATAGCAATGATAAACAGGGAGGGAAGGGGGAAGTAAAGGGAGGTGACGGTTCAACACTGCACTCAAGCTGACAAAATGACAAACACCAACAGACTATGGTAGATAGGTATCGATAAGGTAATTAGCCATTTCCTTAAAACCATAATGAGTTATCAGTAGAATGACTAAAACAAAAAATAGTGATAACATCAAACACTTGCAAGGACATGGAGGAGAATGTGAAACTCTAATTCACTCTTGGTGGGAATATAAACTGGAACAGCCACACCGGATAAAGAGCATGGCAATTTCTTACAAAACTAAACATGGAATTACCATATGGCCCAGAATTATACTCCTGGGCAATTATTCCAGAAAATAATTTATTGTTACCCAAAAACCTGGGTTTTTAGCAGCAGCTATATTCATAATAGCCAAAAAGTGGAAACAATCTAGATGTCCTTCAGCAGTGAGTGGTTAAATAAACTGGTTCCATCATATGGCATACTACTCAGCTACAAAAGAACCAAACCTTACTAGTGTACTCAACCACTCTGATGAATCACCAGAGAATTACAGTGAGTGAAGAAAAATCCCAAAAGGCTATATACTGAAAGATTTCACTTATGTAAGATTCTTCAAATGAAAAAGTTACAGACAAAGGGCAGGCATGGGGGCTGACGCCTATAATCCCAGCACTCTGGATGCCAAGGTGGGCAGATTGCTTGAGCTCAGGAGTTTGAGATAAACCTGAGCAAGAGCGAGACCCTATCTCTAAAAATAGCTGGGAATTAGGGTGAGCTCCTATAGTCCCAGGTACTTGGAAGGCAAGAGAATCACTTGAGCCCAAGAGTTTGAGGTTGCTGTGACTTATGACTTCATAGCACTCAACCCCAGGATGACTAAGTGAGACTATCACTCAAGAAAAAAAAAAGAAAGAAAGAAAGAAAGAAAGAAAAGAAAAAAACATAGAAACAGAGAAGAAAATTCCTGCTGGTCAGGAGCTAAGGAGGGATGAGGGGAGATAGTAGCATGGCCATAACAAACAATGAGAGGGATCGATGAGACAGAAATATTCTGTTAGCTTACTTAAATGTATGAATAGCAATGTACTGACCGTATTATTCTATACAGTTCCGCAAGATGTTACCGTTGACAGAAACTGGATAATGAGTACAAGGGATCTCTTTGTATTATAGTAAGCCCTCTGTATGTGGAGGTTCCAATCCGCAGAGTTAACCAGAATTGGATCAATAATATTCAGAAAAAAATTTTTAATACAAATTTTAAAAATAAAGTACAACTATTTACGTAACATTAACATTGTATTAGATATTATAAGTTAACAGAGACGGTTTAAACTATATAGGAGGATATGCATAGGTTATATGCACATACTATGCCATTTTATATATAAAAGACTTGAGCATCCACAGATTTTGATATCTATATGGGATCTTGGAACCTATTTCCCACAGACAACAGATAACAGTATAAGAAAAAAAATAGTATACATAGGGCTCAGTCCTATCCACAGTTTCATTAAGTGGGGACTACTGTATTTTCTACAGTTGCATGGGAAGCTACAATTATCTCAAAATAAAAATTATGGGTATTTTTAAAATAGAGTTCTCAATTCTGGGAAGATGGCTAACTGGTAGTAACCCTCGTGAGAGACTCCTGAGCAAAGGAAGAAAAACTGGATGAAATCAGATTCTACGAAGACAAAGACGGGGAGCTAAGCCAAGAAAGAAGTTTGGCAAGCTGTAACTCCAAGGAAGAGCATTCAAGAACACAAAATACAGATACAAAGCCTATTGACTAGAGGATGGGAGACCCCTCCCCCAAGCAGGAGGCCTGCTGCAGGCTATCTGCAAACGAGCAGGGAACAAAAGCCCTCTCATTTTACCTCACTGGAGAAAGCCACTAAACCCCAGGTCTCCTTCTCCAGGGAGGTCCCACTTATGAACCTAGACACCACCCCACCAGGCACAAAATTGAACAGATATTCTTCCCCACAAGTCCAAACTCCCAGTCTACCCTTTCCCCCTGGCATGGTGGTCTGAAGTTCTGCCCCCTATAGAGCACAGAGTGTTTGGTTTTGTCCTGAGAGACCTGGGCATAGTGTGGACCACCAACCACCAGGACGAAATCTGTGACTAATGGGGAAGAAAGAGGCTGTGGTAAGAAAGAGACATTCAGTGGGATGAGCAGTCCCCTGGTTATGACTGTGCCCAGCCAGTGGTAGTGTTGACCCTTGGTTTGGGCTGTGTCTGGCAGTACCAGGTGCAGAACCTCCAGCTCTGACAGCACCTACAGCAGGAGAGTGACTGCCCTATGTGGACTGAGTTTGGCAGACAGAGCTGGTCCCAGGCAGGCCTAGGAGCAGAGGCGTATAGGCGTGGACTGAGAGCAAGGGCGTGGTCTCCCGATTCCATTAGAACCCTGGAGCAGTGGCTTACTGGGTATGAACTAAGCCTTGAGGGCTAGGGCATACTCCACTGCCTCCAGCGGGGCTGGTGAGCAGAGGTTTACCAGGTGAGGACAGAGACCTGCTGGCAGAGTGCGGTGCCCTGACTCCAACTGGTACGGCAAGCAGAGGCTGTGTGTGAACTGAGAACAGAGGGCAGGCCCAG
>CAUYQV010107935.1:0-15915 GCA_963574575.1 Galagoides demidoff
GGGGGGGGTGCCTGTGGTCCCAGCTACTTGGGAGGCTAAGGCAGGAGACTCGCTTGAGCCCAGGAGTTGGAGGTTGCTGTGAGCTGTGATGTCAGAGCACTCTACCCAAGGGGACATTGAGGCTCTGTCTCAAAAAATAAATAAATAAATAAATAAGATCAAAAGAAAGCAAATGAAAAACTTCTTCTAAAATGAAGAACTTCCAAAATCACTTAGAACCTATATGCGAATTATCTGTCATTTTAGATATATATTGTATTTATGGCCCTGAGTTGTAAACTGTAAAGACAGGGTGTGTCTTATATAAATAGCACTCTCACCCCCATGTCCAACCATGTGTCTTCCTCCCCATTAGGGAATTACATAAATACTTTGAAACCAATGAATAAATGAATGAGCTTGCTGCTTTCAAGTGCAGAGAGAAGGATCATAAGCCGACGCCATCAAAAACTATCAGTCAGGATAGGTCTAGGACAGGAAAACAATGAAATTTTCACTGTAACATTGGGAAGTAGAAAGTAGAGCACAAAAGAGCTCAATGACAAAAAAGGAAAAAAAATTCAACTACGGATGTATTCTTTCTCTGAACTCTACAGAGTACTTTAATCCAGTGTCCTTTTGGGGATTACATTTGAAATTGAAACCCCAATGCAATAGCAGCGCTTTCTCAACAAGGCTGGGAAGGTCCCCATACCTACCCCTGGTCATGGTAAACCCAGTGAGGGGCCTTTAGGTCAAAGAACACATTTCTCAACAGAACTTTCAACTCTTTCCCCATTACCAGTTCCCTTAACAGGGACAGGGAGGGGGAGATCACACCAGACAGATGATCGATAAACTCACTTGTATGCCAAAAAGCCAATAAAAAATTTGTTCATCCACACTTTTACTTCCTGGAGCCACAATAATTTATTCAAAAATGCTGTCTCCCTTACTGCAGGGTGCCAGATTTATAGATGGGGCATCTGTTTCATATAAAAGGCCTCAAATGGAACAACAATTCGTGTTTTAACAAAACAGAGGACTCATTTCATGAATCACTTTCAACCTATCAGATATCTCACACTGAATTTCTTTTAAATCCAGGCACATTTTTCTTTTCCTCAGAGCTTGTCTTGCATGTTTCCATCAAGAACAGGAAAACACACATAGACTTCAAGCTGTTAAAAGACACCAAAGTAGTGACAGTAAATCTAGAAATCAGCCTATTTCTCTTTAGTTTTATCCTGTAATAAAACTCTTTTATAAATGTGTTCAGGATGAAATATTTGAAATAGTCAATGTCCTCAGAGAGTTTCTAGCCCAGGAATTGGCAAACAAATGTAACTTACTTGATCACTCCAGACTCCCTTGTCCATGGCAGACATTACTAATTGATTAATTCTTTCCCACTGATCTGTTTGAGGTTCTATTGTACTTTCAAACCAAAGTTCCTCTAACAGAAGCATCCTCAAACTACAACCCGTGGGCCACATGCAGGCAGCCTAGGACCAGGTGTTTTTGCCACCGCTGCCTGTCCTGCTTAGCAGCCGACTCATCTCGGGGCCCGCAGTCCAGCCCTTCAATGATCTGAAGGACAGTGAACTGGCCCCTTGTTTAAAAAGTTTGAGGACCCCTGCTCTAACAGGATCAGTAATTAACATGCAGGATGGAATAGTCCAATCCAACCATTGTTACAGTAACAGAACTGAAACATGGAAGAGGCAAGAGACTTTGCCAACATCACACAGTGAATCACTGATGCACCAGAAATGTATTCCCGAGACTTTGCTGATGTCACACAGTGGATCAGTGATGCACCTGAACTGTTTTCCCAAGACTTTGCAGACGTCACACAGTGAGTCAGTAATGCATGTGAAATGTATTCCTAAGCACTAGACTTTTTTTTTTAAATGCATAAATAGGGTCTTGCTATGTCGCCTAGGTTGGAGTACAGTGGGATGATCATAGTTCAGTGTTACCTTGAACTCCTGAGCTCAAGTGATCCTCCCACCTCAGCCGCCCAAGTAGGTCAGACTACAGGCACATGCCACCATGCCTGGCTAATTTTTCTATTATTTGTAGAAAGAAGATCTTGGTCTTGCTCAGGCTGGTGTTGAACTCCTGGCCTGAAGCAGTCCTCCCACCTCAGCCTTCCAAAGTGCTAAGATTACAGGTGTGAGCCACTGCTCCTAGCTTTTGTTTTTCAATAGAGCTATTAATCTTTTCTTCAAAAAATAAATTCTTATACATCAAAATTATCCCAATTAGCCATGTTTTCCTTTTTCTTTTTTGAGAGAGAGTCTAACTATGTTGTCCTTGGTAGAGTACGGTGGCATCACAGCTCACAGCAACCTCAAACTCTTGGGCTCAAGCAACTGATTCTCTTGCCTCATCCTCCCAAGTAGCTGGGACTACAGGCGCTGGCCACAACAACCAGCTATTTTTTGTTACAGTTGTCATTGTTGGTTAGCTGGCTGGGGACAGGTTGGAACCCACCACCTTCATTGTATGTGGCTGGTGCCATAACCACTGTGCTACAGGCACTGAGCCTAGCATGTTTTCATATGAAGAATTTACTAATAACACCAATACAAACGATTTCGAAGTTCCTGGAAGCCTGCCACCATAAAGACCATTTTGTTTTAGCAATAATCTTTTCTTTTGCCATCAAATATGCTTCCTTATCAGTGCAGGAGGAATAATTGTTATTAAACAGGAAATTACTTTACATTTAGGCTAATATAAAGGGCCAAGCCATGATCTTGGATGCATGGAGTGCAGGGACAATGGCCTTCATTACAGTTGCACAGTGACGTGGTGAAGGAGCAGTGACTCCTCAATCAATTTATTACCAAGTTTATTAAATTTCAACTGGGCTGTATCTTTTTCTTTTGCTTCAACTGAAATTTCTCACAATTACAGAATGTCAGAGCCAGACTAGGACATTTAACTGATTAAACAACTATAAGAAAGCAGAAGGAGAATCCTAGAAATGATTGGACCAGAACATCACAGCTAAGGGCCAGGTCTTATAATTCTAAGCTCTTCTATTAAGCACCCCACAACACTGACATCAAAATGAGAAATTTCCTGTCTAGCACAATCTAGAACACACGGAGTTCTCTAGTCAAGGCTTTCAAGCTAATGTGCGTATGAGTCACCTGTGGATTTTGGTAAGCTACAAATTCTCATTGTGTTGGTCTGGGATGGGATCTGGCCTTCAAAGACTGATAGGCATTTGGGTAATTTCCTATTCAAGGGCAATTACTAACAGTGAGATGACGACCATCCTAAAACATGTCCTTGGTGAACACATGTCTGTATCTCTGCTGGTATATGCCGAGGAGTAGAATGGCTGAGTTGTAGTGATGCATACACTCAGCTTAGGAGATAATTGCCAAATGATTTTTCAAAGTAGTATTACCAAGCTGTGCACCTACCTGCAGCCCACAAGGCTGTTTTGAAGGTTATAAAACAAAATCATAATAAAGAACTTGGAACAGAACCTGGGATATAGTAATGACTCAATAAAAGTATGTCAATAGAAATTAACTAATATTGACTGTTATTTACTGCTACACTGTTGAAATCTATGGAGTATGTATGTCCAGCTTATTAAGATATCCCTAGTGACTAGTCAAAATCTATTCAGGAGCCAAAGGAACACATCAACGTTGAGCCGCTGCCTAGGAACAATTTCTTCAGACTTGAATTTACTTTCCTTTTCCTTGGCCCATGAACCAAGGCACACAGGAGGAGGGTACTGAGGAACACTGAATGCTAATACCTGAAATTAGTCTGCACAGGCCTCACTGAGAAAGGTAGTTTCTTTAAACTCAGCCAGGTACCAAGATTAAAACAAGCATCATGGTGAATTTGCATACAGCAGTTATTTCTAAAACAAATCAGATTGTACCTTTGCAAGACAAATTTTAAAGAAAAGTAGTTCATCTGCTGGGATCATTAAACTACAAGGAGTACAGCTGGCCTTCCATATCCAAGGTTCACAGATTCAACCAGCCGCACACTGAATGCATAGTTAGGCCTGCGATGGTTGTCTCTATATTGAACTTGTACAGACTTTGTCATTATTCCCTAAACAATACAATGTAACAATTACAGTCATGTGCTACATGATGACAAAAATGCATCATTTTAGTCAATGATGAATTGCATAACATTGGTCTATAAGATTATAATGGAGCTGAAAATTCCTGCAGTTTAGTGATGTTATAGCTGTCTTAACACATCACAGGGTAAGATGTTACTCAGCTACTTGTGGTGATGCTGGGGTAAACATATATATCCCACTGCCAGTCATATAAAAGTTCAGCACATACAACTACATACAGTAATAATACTTGATAATGATAATAAACAACTAAGTTACTGGTTAAGATATTACTATACTATATTTTTAATCATTATTTTAGAGTGCACTCTTACTTGTATTTTAAAAAAAAAGTTAACTGTAAAACAGCTCCAAGCAGGTTCTCAGGGGGTAGTCCCAAAAAAGGTATTGTTACCATAGGAGATGGCAGCCCCGTCTGTGCTACTGCCCCTGAACACCTTCCAGTGGGACAAGATGTGAAATACTTTTGTACAGCTAAACAGGTATCTGTGGCTTAAGCTAAGTCTTATTAAAAGAGTCAAAAAGTTTTAAAACATTAATAAGTTTATAAAAGTTACAGCAAGCTATAATTAAAAAATTATAAAATATTTTTTATAAATGTAATGTAGTCTAAGAGTACAGTGCTTATAATGTCTATGATAGTGTACAGTGAGGTCCCAGGCCTTCTCATTCACTCATCACTCACTCACTGACTCACCCAGAGAAGCTTCCAGTCCTGCAAGCTCCATACATGGGTAATGCCATACAGGTGTACCATTTTTTATCTTTTATAGCATATATATATATAGACAGAGTCTCACTGTGTTGCCCTTGGTCAAGTGCCATGGTGTCATAGCTCACAGCAACCTCAAACCTTTGGGTTCAAGCAATCCTCTTGCTTCACCTTCCTGAGTAGCTGAGACTACAGGCACCTGCCACAATGACCTGCTATTTTTTAGAGACAAGGGTCTCACTCTTGCTCAGGCTGGTCTTGAACTCGTGACCTCAATTAATCCACCTGCCTTAGTCTCCCAGAGTGTGAGGATTATAGGCATGAGACACCGTGTGCAGCCTTATGCCATTTTTTATTGCGCCTTTCCTTTATTTAGATATACAAGTACTTACCTCTGTGTTATCACTGTCTATATTCAGTACTCAGGACAGCAACATGCTGCCCAGGTTTGTAGCCTGGAAGCAGTAGGCTATTGCATATAACACAACCAATACCATAGGCACAACAGGCTATACCATTCAGGTATGTGGAAGTACACTCTGTGACATTTGCACAATGATAAAATCACCTAAGGACATATTCCTCAGAACATATTGGGGTTGTTAATCCACACGTGACTATTACCTACATTGTATATTACAAGTTCTAGAGATGATTTAAAGTGTAGAGGAGAATGTATGTAGGTTGTATGCAAATACTATGTAATTGTATATGAGGAACTTGACCATTCTCAGATTTTGGTATCTGCAGGGGTCCTGCAAGCAATTTCCCAGGGACACTCAGGGACAACTCTACTTGGCTTTAAAACCTTGCCTAGGGAAAGATTTTTTTCTCCTTTTGCAGGGAATTAAGACATGAAATTCAGGCCACATAGCAACCACGAAATGCTAATCTTCTGTACTTGGTTATCTTTTTATCCAAGGGCTCAGACATACTAATCATTCTTCCTAATTGTTTGTTAGTCATTATTCCTAATAGGGGTGATGAGTCACCAGCTTCAGATGCTTGATGCAAGGTCTTCGAAGGTCAAGACAAATCAAGAGAAGTAGTAATAAAGAACTCTTCAAACCAACCATTGGATAAATCAACATTCTTGCCTAGACCCAAAGCTCTTCTGATTTTAATCAGATGGCCCGATTTTAATTGGATGGTCACTTAGCCTGTCCAACTTCCAGTTCCTCATTAGTGAACTAGGGCAAATGATGGAATCTACCTTATAGGACAGTGGTTCTCAACCTGTGGGTCACACACAGGAACTGTATTAAAGGGCTGCGGCATTAGGAAGGTTGAGAACCACTGTTATAGGGTATCAATCATTCATTGATTAACAAATATTTAATTCCCACTTTACACCAGGCCAGGTAATTAACAAGTATTTATTAAATGTTAATCATGTATCAGTCATTATCATTATTGACACTTTATTATTTGCATATCTGCTATCAATTTGGTAGGAAAGTATCTGAAAAATGTTTAGTCTTAAGTGGGCTTTATACTCCCCCTCTGCCCCTTAGCCATCCCCACATAAATAATTATATGCCTATTGTTTACCAGTGGTATGGATCCAACTTCTCAAACATGAATACTTGATGATTGTGGTCAGTTTAAGTGCTTCATAATTATAAAGGCAATATGCCATCTTTCAAAGTCATGGGGAAAAATTGGGGGGATTAACTGTCATTTTGATTATCTGCCCCTTAACATTTCCCCTCGCACTAGCTAAGAAGCATCAGGGGATGGATCACCAGATCCATCTAAAAGTGCATGGATTCCTGTTTCCACCAGAGATCCTCTCTCCTCATATTCCCCTAGCTTTCTGCACCCCAGCTCCCAGGACCCCAATTGAAACTATCAATGGGAAGACATTTCCAAAATGCTTTTGCCACCTCTGATACAGGAGTCCTCAAATTTGCTTTTAGCCTTATTCATATGGTTAAGGAACTGCTATTAAATTCACACTGGCAGAAGAACTAAAGAAGGTCAGAGAAGGACAA
The DNA here is from genome assembly GCA_963574575.1 of Galagoides demidoff. NCBI lineage: Eukaryota > Metazoa > Chordata > Mammalia > Primates > Galagidae > Galagoides > Galagoides demidoff. The sequence continues at coordinate 6,821 of CAUYQV010107935.1, forward strand.
GAATGGTACTGAATAGAAAATTCATTTCTGGAGCAAAATTTCTTGAGTTCAAATCCTGGCTGACAATTGTCTGATATGGAGTTGCCAAATAAAATATGGGACACCCAGTTACATTTGAATTTCAGATAAACAACAAATAAATTTTTAGGAGAAATATGTCCAAAATCTGCATATGTGATATATTTATAGTATAAAACTATCTGTTGTTTATCTGAAATTCAGATATAATTGGGTATCCTGTATTTTGGTTTGCTAAGCCTGGTAACCCTAAACTATTTACTAGTTTTGTGATCTAGAGAAAGTTAAATAAACTCTCTCTGTTTTTTTCTCATCTATAAAATAGAAATAGTAAAAGTATATTCTTCATAAAAATGGTTGCAGTAGTCATGTTTGCAGAACCAAATAAATCTGGTTCTCTTACTTCCAGAAAGACAGCAGGGGCCAGGTGCAGTGGCTCATGCCTTTAATCCTAGCATTCTGGGAGGCCAACACAGGTGGATCGCTTGAGCTCAGGAGTTTGAAACCAGCTGAGCAAGAGTGAGACCCCACCTCTACTCAAAATAGAAAAATAAGCTGGATGCTGTGGTGGGCTCCTGTAGTCCCAGCTACTTGGGAGGCTAAGGTAAGAGGATCACTTAAGCCCAAGAGTTTGAGCTATGATGCTACAGCACTCTACCCAGGGCAACTAAGTAAGACTTTTTCTCAAAAGAAAAAGAAAAGAAAGAAAGGAAGGAAGGAAGGAAGGAAAGAAGGAAAGAAAGAAAGAAAGATGGCAGTAAAGCAGTTTCCAATCCTCCTGAAGTCAAGGGAAACCTATAACTTGCTATAGCCAATGAAAAGTGAATACAAAGGATGTGTCATTTCCAGATAGAAGAGTACCCTGCCCTACCTTCCTCTGACCCTGACCAGATCCAAGAAGGACACAAGTGTGAGGGAGAAATATACATTTGTGGTTTTATACACTGAAATTTGGAATTTGTTTCTTACTGCAGCACAACTTGGCTTATCCTGACTGAAAGTTATCAAGATTGAATGAGTTAAGGATAGTTGAGAATTCAGAACATTCCTGGTACATAGTAGGCACCATCTAAGTATTTCTTAGGTTATGAAAATGTCTACAGTACCTTTTTGGTACTAAAAAGGGATTGAGATATAGGCCTTGCTTGCTAGCTGTATGAGCCTGCTTGGGCTGCTATAACAAAACACTGGGTCGCTTAAACCAATGACCTTCATTTTCTCACAGTTCTGGAGGCTAGAAGTCTGAGATCAGGCTACCAGCTTGCCCAGGTTATGGCGAACGCCCTTTCCTTGGTGTGCAGAAGGCCACTTTCCCTGTGCTGACCTGGTCTTTCCCCAAGTGCATACAGTGCATGTGTGAAAAAGGGGTGAGATTTCTCTCTTCCTGTTGTGATAAGGCCCCAATCCTATTGGGACCTATGACCTTATATAACCTTAGTTACCCCTTAAAATCCTCTCCAAATACAATCACATAAGGGATTAATGCTTTAACATACACATTTTAGGGGAACACAATTTCATCAATAGCACCATACAAGTTTTGGTAATGAACATTTATTATACAGTTTTTTTCTCTAAGCCTCAGAAATCAAATCTACCCCTTTTCCATCATGTTTGATAATAAACTTTCTAAAGCAGCAGCATTTAGCTCAGGGAGTTTCTTTAATCACTACACAGAGTTTTTATGTCTAGAACACTCCTGATATGGGTCCACTCAAATTGCAGCATGGGTTATAACAGAGCAGCAGACTCGATTGCAGATGACCAGAGCTGAGCAATCTGCAGAAGCCAGCCATGTGCACAGTAATTCAGAAAGGCAGGGAAACCGGATCCAGGGGGGAAATCATAGGCAGTTAATGAGAATCAGATGCAGAGTAATTCAGACCACAGCGCACATCCTGATCTCTGGGCACAGCAAATTACATCCATAAACAGACCAGGCTTGATTTTATGCAGCACTTTCATCCTCCAAAGAATCCCAAAAACATTCCAAAAGTACACTTTTGTTGCTGGTAGCCCAGTGATGTAGAAGGCAAACAGAAAAATGTTGTGTTCATAACTCAAGTTCAGAACTTTCGTTAGATTCCAGGCCATCCGCTTAGGCCAGTTTGGTTGGGTACCGGGTGACCCTTTACTGTTATGAAAACATAATCATAAGGAAATCCAAGTATGTACTAAAGAAGCTTTCAAATTTTGACTATGAACCATAGTAAAAAATACATAGTACATATCAGAATCACTGCATCAACATCTATGTATGTGTGCATACATATTTATTTTTATGAATAATGAAAACAAAGAATTGCAGAATATTACCTACCTTTATGGTATGTGGTATATCCTGCATTTGATCTTAGCCAAGAGACACAGGATCTATGTGTTCTGCACTCTGATGTTATTGGTCCTATTTCACTTTTTTTAGAAAAAGATGATTAATTCCTAATAATCGACAATTGTTGATTTTACAACTCACTTCTCTTTAGGATCTTAAATTTTGAAATGCATTCCACTAAAAGGTAGTGAAAAACAGTAGAAAACCCCAATACCATAACACTTCAATTATACCATGACATATGTCCCTGGGACAGTCACTTTACCTTTTTAGGTCACAAATCTTCTGGGATTCTTCTACTTTTTTTTTTTTTTTTGAGACAGAGCCTCAAGCTGTCCCCTTGGCTAGAGTGCCATGGCATCACAGCTCACAACAACCTCCAACTCCTGGGCTCAAGCGAGTCTCCTGCCTCCACCTCCCAAGTAGCTGGGACCACAAGTGCCCACAACACCCAGCTATTTTTTGGTTGCAGCCATCATTGTTGTTTGGCAGGCCCGGGCTGGATTCAAACCCACCACTTTAGGTGTATGTGGCTGGTGCCTTAGCCACTTGAGCCACAGGCACCGAGCTGGATTTTTCTACTTTTAACTTGCTGAGATTGTTATGTATAACACCTGTGTACAAATAAAGCAAAACATGGTGAAGACAACTTCATGTGATGAGATTATTTTGGAATTTCTATATTGATTAAGAGTTGGGGGTTAGGCCAGGTACAGTAGCTCATGCCTATAATCCTAGCACTTCGGGAGGCTGAGGCAGGTGGATTGCCTGAGCTCACGAGTTCAAGATCAGTGTGAGCCAGAGGGAGACCCCTGTCTTGAAAAATAGCTGGGTGTTATGGCAAGTGCCTGTAGTCCCAGCTATTTGGGAGGCTGAAGCAAGAGAATTGCGTAAGCTCAAGAGTTTGAGGTTGCTATGAGTTGTGACACCACGGCACTCTACCCAAGGTGACAAAGCAAGACTCTGTCTCAAAAAAAAAAAAAAAAGAAGAGTTGAGGGTTAAAGGTAGAGAAAAAGCCCATTTTCTTCCAGCATTTAACACAGCTTTGGGTGACCCCTAAATCAGTCAGAATTTTTTAAGTTGCAAGTAACAGAGCCTCCTCCCATCCAAACACACACAAAAGAAATTATTAGTTTAAAGTTAAATAGTCCAGGGGATCTATAGATTTCAGCAACTGGTTCAAGATGCTGAGATGACACCAGACTCCTCCACCTCTGGTTGTACTCTCCTCTCTGTTGGCTTTATTCTGTCTTGTCATAGACAAGATGTCTCCTTGAAGCCAGGGAAAATGTTTACTAGCAGCTCTAAACTTAAATTTGTCCAACCTAACAACCTATAGGCAAGAGGGAGCCTTTTTGCTGAATATTTCAGCAGAAGCTCTAGACTTCTCATTATCCCATGCCCATTTCTGAACCCATCTCTGTGAACAGGGTGTTCAGTCTAGGGTCACATGCCTACTCCCTGGTGCTTAGAGATGGAGTCAGACCAATCAAAGCACACACCCTTAACAATGGTATTATTTCACAAAGGAAAAATCAAGGGGCTATTTATAAAAGTCAAGGGCAATACTTTTAGGTAGATGATGAAAATAATGACCCCTGGTGACCTCTAAACCGATGTCTTTGTCTTTTTTATGCTGCTATAAAGGAACGCCTGAGACTGGATAATTTATGATTTGGCACACAGTTCTGCAGATTGCACAGGAGCCTGGGGTAGGCACCTGCTCAGCTTCTGGTGAGGGCTTTAGTGCCACATCAGAATATGGCACAGAAGGGCAAAGAGGAAGGGGGCACATGTGAAGAGGGACTGAGGGCTTTATAACAACCCACTCTAGCAGGAACTAATCCATTCCTGAGAGAGCAAAAACTCTTCTATTGGCCCCCATGACCCGAACACCTGCCACTAGGCCCAACCTCCCAACACTACCATATGGGGTTCAAATTTCAACAGGAGCTTTGGTAGGGACACACCATGGCCACACCAGACAGAGCACCAACCCCTACCTTTATTCAGTCTTAAAAGTACGGAGAAGAAGCTGGAGTGTGTCACTACACTTGAACAATACTTTTCATAGGGAGAAATCCTGATAGTTTCTCTCTCCAATCACTTGGAGAAGTTAGAAGCAAGGGATTCTCCTAGCTTTCTGATGGAAAGCTTAATGTGCCATGAATTTCTGGTCATAAGCCTAAGAAAGAAAAACTCTCTTTGGGGCCCTTTAGAAATCATCTCTCTTAATTGTGTGCCCATGAATTGTAATGTTGTAACTGCCTCCATGTTATACTGCAGCTGCCTTTGCAAACAAAGTTTAAACCTGCAGGTCACCTTGGATCAACAACCCATGTACTGTGTATGCAACTGATTGGCCAAACTGCTGGAGTCATGAATACTTGCTCTGTCTTGTGCTGAAAAGTATACACACACACACACACACACACACACACCTTTAACAAAATTGGACAAAAAGGGAGAAAGCATATTGGAAAAACACGGCTTAGGTATGATTATTTTCCTGCATTTTGCTGAATACAATTTGTCTTCCAGGAAGCAACCCAAACAGAACTGTGACTTTCAGACTCCTCAAATATTATTGCTGTGCACTGAGGTGATTGACTTGCTGAAACACAGAAAAAGACAAATAGAAGGTATAGTCGTGGGCTTTGGAGCATGTGCTCCTCTCCTATCAGATTATCGGGCCCACAGTTTTGGTTTTGGTTTATTTGCTTGCTTTATCTCATTTTTAATTAGTTTGGAGTTTTCTTTTCTTTTTCTTAAAGTGATTTCTCATAGAATAGTTCGATTCAAACTGGGAAAAGGGAACCTTGTGGCAATACAGGCACATTTATCACCTTCAAGAAATTGACAGATTTGTCTTTGATAATATGATTCTGCCTTGGTTTTTAGATAGAAAATACAAGACTTATTTCTTTATAGGTACAGAAACCATCAGAAACACAGAAACCAGTGCTTTTCTCACTACCTTTCCTTTTTCTTGTCTCTTTTTTTCTCTGTCAGATCTCCACTTAAATGTCAGGCCATAGTTTCTTTAAAATTAAACAAACGAAAGTAAACAAAGTTATCATATAACTGAGCAATTCCATTTTTAAGTATCTACCTTATCTGTCCATGAAATTGCCTTGGGAGCGAATATTCATAACAACGTTTTCATGATAGCCAAAAAGTGGGAACCAATCAAATATTTATCCATTGGCAAAAGAGTAAACAAAGTATGGTATAGCAACACAGTAAAATTGTACTCAGCCATAAAAGAGAAAGAAATACTGACACATGTTATAACATGAAAAAAGACACTCATGAGTCTGAATCTTTTGTGTCAGCTATGTAAAGGCAATTTACAGAGACAGAAACTAGATTAGTGGTTTTCTATGGCTGGAAGTGGGAATCGGGATTAAGGAAATGGACATGTGGGATTTTATTAGGGTAATGAGAAGTTCTAATTTGGATAATGGTGATAATTATACAACTCAGTAAATTTAATAAAAATCATTGAAGTGGGCTCGGCACCTGTGGCTCAAGCAGCTAAGGCACCAGCCACATACACCTGAGCTGGCGGGTTCGAATCCAGCCCAGGCCCGCCAAACAACGTCGATGACGGCTACAACCAAAAAAAAAAAATAGCCAGGCGTTCTGGCAGGTGCCTGCAGTCCCAGATACTTGGGAAGTGGAGGCAGGAGAATTATTTGATCATTGGAAAATGGAGTTTTTGTGAAATGTTAAGGTTCTTGTGAAAGTTAGATGATATGCATGCACGTTAATACACATGCAGTTCTTAGAACAATGCCTGGCTCATAGTAAGGGCTTACTATGCGTTCACCATTAACTGTATACCCCATATCTAGCCAGATGCAAAGTAATGTACACTTGCTTGGCTTTTCACTGCCCAGAAGTGTTGGTGTCCACCCTAGACGTATATCACCACCAACACTCTGCAACAGCGAATGCTCACACCAACCTCTGAACAATTTAGTTGCTTGTGCTTCTTCTTTTATTCCTTTGTTTTTTTATTAACATTTGATAGACTCTTTTGTTTTGCATTTATTCCAAGAATGTGTTCATCAATTCATTGAATCGTTTATTGAATACATATTAAGTGAATTCCAACTATGGCCAAATAGTGTCCTAAGTGCTGGGGGTTAAATATAGAACAAGACATGGTTTCTGTCCTCAAAAAGTTCACAGTCGGAATCAGAAGTTCCCAAACCACACTGGGCATTACAATGACCCAGAGAAACAGTAGGATTATAGGATGGAGCGTGTGTGGAGAAGGAAGGTTTTAGCCTTCTCTCCTCCTTTCCCACCCACCTCTATCAATCCCATAATGTGATTTATAGTTTAAACACAAATGTTTAACAACTAATATAATATGTGAATAAAAACTTCTGATAAATAGAAAACTTTGTTATTTTCATGGATTTAAAATGTCATGTAAAGGCACATATGTTTGCTATGCAAACAGAATCAGAATTTCAAGGTAGTTTACCTACAGCAGCAGTTCTCAACCTTCCTAATGCTGTGACCCTTTAATATAGTTCCTCATGTTGTGGTGACACCCAACCATAAATTATTTTCATTGCTATTTCATGAATACTTCCCCTAAACTCCTATCCTGAGTTTCCCCTATATAAAAATTTTGGAGTTGTCACCATGGTATAAACTTTTGTTTGTTCATTTACATATTTAAATCAATATGGTAGCAGATTTATCAACATCAGACATCCTCAAACTATGGCCTGTGGGCCACATGCCGCCCGCCTAGGACATTTATCCGGCCCACTGGGTGTTTTTGCCACTGCTGCCTGTCCTGCTTAGCAGCCAGCTTGTCCTGAGGCCCACAGTCTGGCCCTGCAATGGTCTGAAGGACAGTGAACTGGCCCCTTGTTTAAAAAGTTTGAGGACCCCTGACACAGAGTCACTAGACTTTCTGAATCAGAATCTCCAAAGAGAGAGCCCAGGCAACTATATACATATATTTTTAATTTTTTTTATTTTTTAACTTTATTCAAATTAATATGAGGGTACAATGTTTAGGTTACATTTTTCTCACTTCCAGGCTAAAGTTCCATTTGTAGAAGAGCCCCTCACCCAGGGGGCGTGTTATACACCCTCACAATGTGCACATTAGGTGAGATCCTGCCTCCTGTCCTCCCTCCTTCTGCCAATTTTCCTCCCCCCCCCCCGCCCCATTTCCCTCTACCCCCGAACAGGACTATAATAGTGTTTTATTATTCTTATAAACATGTAACTGTTTATATATTCATTTCATTTTAGTATGGAGTACATTGGATATTTATTTTTCCATTCTTGAGATACTTTACTAAGAAGAATGCATTTCAACTCCATCTAGGTAAATGTAAAGTCTCCATCTTTTTTAAGAGCTAAATAATATTCCATAATATACATATACCACAGTTTGTTGATTCATTCATGGGTTGATGGGCACTTAGGTTACTTCTACTACTTAGTAATAATGAACTGAGCCTCAATAAACATTCTAGTGCAAATGACTTTGTGGTAAAATGACTTTTGTTCTTCTGAGTAGATACCTGCTAATGGGATTGCAGAGTCCAATGGAAGGTCTACTTTTAATCTTTGAGGATTCTCCATATTTCTCCCCTAAAAGGCTGTATTAGTTTGCAATCCCACCAGCAGTATAGAAGTGTTTCCTTCTCTCCATATCCATACCAGCATCTGGTGTTTTGGGACTTTGTGATGTGGGCTAATCTTGCTGGGGTTAAGTGATACCTTAGAGTGGTTTTGATTTGCATTTCTCTGTTGATTAAAGATGATGAGCATTTTTTCATGTGTTTGTTGGCCATTTGTCTGTCATCCTTGGAGAAGTTCTGTTCAAGTCTCTTGGGCATCTATATTTTTAACAACCTCCTAGGGGTTTGGTTTTTGGACATGATTTTGGGAACCACTGCACTAAATCATGGGTGGAGGGAGGAAGAATTAAATTAAACATAGAAGCAGGCTAGGAGGGTGTAATAAGCTGAAGAATAGCCCTCAAAGATGTCCATGTCATAATTCCTGGAACCTATGAGTATTGCCTTACATGTAAAAGGACTTTACAGGCATCATTCAATTAAGGATCTTGAGAGGGAGAAGTTATACTGGATTTTTTGTGAGTGGGTCCAAAATGTAATTATGGCTAACCTTGTAAGAAGAGTGAGGGTGAGGGAGATTCAGCTGCAGAAGAGGAAGAAGCCATATGACTATGAAACCAGGGAGAGAAAAGGAAATGTGGTATGGGGAAGAGGCCACAAGCCAAGGAATGGAGGTGGTATCCAGAAACTGAAAAAGACAAAACAGCAGATTCTCCTCTAGAGTCTCCAGAAGGAATCAGGCCTGCCCACACCTTGATTTCAGACTCATAAGACTCATTTCAACTTTTTTACCTCCAGAACTTTTAAGAGGACATATTTGTGTTAGGTTAAGCCACCAAGTTTGTGGTCATTTTTTACAGTAGTGGTAGGGAACTAATACAGAGGGAAAAACAAAAACTCTAATACGGCTCGGCACCTGTGGCTCAATCGGCTAGGGCGCCAGCCACGTACACCTAAGGTGGCGGGTTCGAATCCCCAGCTCGGGCCCGCCAAACAACAATGATGGCTGCAACCAAAAGATGGCCAGGTGTTGTGGCGGGCGCCTGTGGTCCCAGCTACTTGGGAGGCGGAGGCAGGAGACTCGCTTGAGCCCAGGAGTTGGAGGTTGCTATGAGCTGTGATG
>CAUYQV010107936.1:0-20775 GCA_963574575.1 Galagoides demidoff
TTGAGACAGAGCCTCAAGCTGTCCCCCTGGGTAGAGTGCTGTGGCATCACAGCTCACAGCAACCTCCAACTCCTGGGCTCAAGCGAGTCTCCTGCCTCCGCCTCCCAAGTAGCTGGGACCACAGGCACCCACCACAATGCCTGGCTATTTTTTTTTTTTTTTTGGTTGCAGCCATCATTGTTGTTTGGCAGGCCCAGGCTGGATTCGAACCCGCCACCTTAGGTGTATGTGGCTGGTGCCTTAGCCACTTGAGCCACAGGCACCGAGCCAATTTAGTTATTTAATGAAGGAGGTGAATAGGAGAAATGTCTCAAAATTAATTAGCTTTATAAGAACAGAAATAAGAAACAAATGAAATTAATTTTAGCAGGGATAAATCCAATTTTCAGAAAATACACAAATGCTGATGGGAGAGATTTGACCAGTAGCACTTCCTGTGACAAAGACAAGGACAATTTAGTTGGAGACAACACTGAATCAGTGGGGGTCATTGTGCACCTGCCCAGCGAGATGGCCTTTCCTGCCTGGCTCATCAGTTCTGACACAGCCCTGAGGCAGCACCTCAGAAAGCAGGGGAGTGACAGGGAGTGGGGGAGTCTTATCCATGTTGCTAGGGAAGATTTAACTGCGAGACAAAGGTATGTTTAGGCCGGATAGAGAAAAGAACTGGGGACTGATGCCAGAGAAGGAGCAGGCTTCCCGGGAGGCACAGGGAGACACTATATTGGGGAGATTTTTGTCTCTATAAATCAGAACCTTCTAAAATCTTGAAATATCCTCCCAAGGGAATTAAGCACTTTGAATTATACTGTTTGCCATTACAAGGACTGTCTGAATGAAAGTTGGATTAATACATTCAAGGTGATATAGAAGAGAATCTTTCACTGAGTGACAGCTTAGAACTTCTAGTATGTGACATGAGCCACACTGCACTCAGCTCTGCTATCTCTGAAACTTGGTTTTGGTGGAAGAGCAAGAGAAAATTTGTCTCTCAGGGGAAATCACACGAACCAGGCACCTGAATGCAAATCTCAGCTTAATAAAGGTAACGAAAAACATGGTGAGAGAAACATAATGGGAAGCTTTCAAACAATCAGAAAGTTGCAGTGACACCCCTCTTTAAGGCTCTGGGAGGTTTAGTAGACAGATAATAACTAGGGAAAACTGGCTCGGCGCCTGTGGCTCAAGTGGCTAAGGCACCAGCCACGTACACCTAAGGTGGCAGGTTCGAATCCCCAGCCTGGACCTGCCAAACAACAATGATGGCTGCAACCAAAAAATGGCCGGTCGTTGTGGCGGGCGCCTGTGGTCCCAGCTACTTGGGAGGTGGAGGCAGGATACTCGCTTGAGCCCAGGAGTTGGAGGTTGCTATTAGCTGTGATGCCATGGCACTCTACCCAGGGGGATAGCTTGAGGCTCCATCTCAAAAAAAAAAAAAATAACTAGGGAAAACTTTTAGAATAAAATGAGGTTTCAGTAAAGTGGCCAGATGCAAAACAAATCTTCATAAAAATCATTAATTTTCTTGTACATTAGCTATAACTCATTAAAAATACAAGGCAAAGAAAAAAAATCCCACTATGTGATGATCACAAAATTTTATAGACCCGTACAAGAAAACTTGACTACATCATGCCTGTAGTTCAGAAGTCTTACCTGTGTACATTGGCAGTTCTTCTCCCTCATTTTATAAATGTAAGGCAATTCCTGTTGAAATCCAAATAAGGTCATTTAAAATATTTAATAGGATGATTCACAATTCATTTAAGTGATAGGTATGCAAGAAAGGTCAAGACAGTTTCGAGAAAGTAATATCACAAGGAAGACTTGTCCTGCGATGTTAAAATACATGGTAGGTTCATTAATCAAAGTGGTAGCCATAGCACAGGAATGGAAGGCAGGATCTGCGAGGTAGAATAGTAAGTATTGAAATGCACTTGGGCGTACCCCATAGCCAAGTGAAGAATCAGGACATTTCAAATCAGTGGAGAAAGTTCACAAGTGACTGTGGGACACCTGGCCAATGATCTGGGAGCAAAAGGTTGATTTCTATTTTATGCTATAATGAAACCATAAAAGTAATTTGAAAAATACAGATGAATATCTACTGAAATACATCCTTGAGTTAGGATAGAACATTCTAAGCATGAAACCAAAGAAATAAATATAGACCAATTTGACTATACAAAACATTAAATATGCTCAATGACAGACAGTAAGATTCTCTCACAATCCTACGTCCCCTTTGCCTGCCTCACATTTACTGCTCAGAGTGGCCACGTGACCAGTTTTGGCCAAGGAGACATAAACAAGAGTCACCTGGTGGTGTCTTTTCCTCCTCCCTCTTTCATTCTGCCTGGAACACAAATCTGATGGCCGATGCTGCAGCAACTATTTAGTGATCATAAGGTGACAGTCCGGGAAGGCCAAGAGGGGACAGGGATATGAGCCCGCACCTCGTCAACTTTCTGAATCAAGTCAGCAGAGATATTTGTTGCATGAGATAATAAGTCCATTTTATTTAAGAGAATAGAGTTCAGCTTTCTGTTCCTTGAAGTTAAATTCATCCCTAACATTATGAGCTTAAGGCAAATAACAGAAAAATATTTGCAACACATGCCAGAGAAGTGAACATCCCTATTAGTATAAAGACCTCTGTAAATAAATAAGAAGAGATAGATGCCTCACTTTTTTAAAAGGGCAAAGAATATGAGTAGAAAGATGAGAAAATAAATTCAAATATCATACGGTCGTGAAAAAATTTCAGTTTCACTAGTAATCAGAAAAATAAAAAGGAAAACAATAGCCTAATGATTTATTACCTAGACAGTTGGCAAACACTGGAACAATTAGGATATTATTTTCTAAAAAGCTCTGGTAAAATGTGTCAAAGTTTTAAAGCATCCATATTCTTTGGAAATCTGAGCAGCGACATCGTTAATAAGTTTCTAAGACCTGCTACAAGGATGTCTCCAACAACGCTGTTGGTATTTTGCAAAATGATGGAAATGACAGAAATGTACGGTTATAGACCTTTTTGGTTAAATTAAGCTGTAGGATTACCCCACATAAAGATACGTGTTCATTAACCCGCCTTAATAGAGGGACATTTGTAGACTTGCAGAGATGTTTATTATTCAGTATGGGGCGGATAGCAGGTTGAAAAACCCCTCAGGAAGGATGAAACACTTTTATCTTTGTTAATGTGTATTTTTGTACATTTACGTTTGTGAAAAATGGCGCAGAAAATGGCACATGTAGGCATTAATGTCTTCTCTGGACTTGGTCCACGTTTTCTGATTATATACATGTCTTGCTTTTGAAAATTATTACTACGTATGTAAAAATATTTTGGGGGAAGCACAGAATTGAAACATGGGGAATTAGAGGAATTGATTATTTAGTGGTGTTATTTAGGCTGAGGTAAGCTAACATATCTGCCTCCCTGTAAGATCAGAACAACCTAAGCTATTCAAGCGCGTTCCTCTGCCAGGGAATTGAGTGAGCACTGCTGATGTCTGCTTCCACGATCAAATCGTGTGGCTTTTCAAATAATTGGAGTTTACTGAATCCAGCTAGAGTCAAGTCCTACAGGTCTAAGGGTCCTTCTGCTTTTGAGGTGACTTTGCATTTCTCCGTTATGATCTCGTACAAGTAATTTAAACTTTAACTCTCGGAGAGTAATCCTATTTTCCTTATTCTAAGATTTTTTTTTTTTGGAAGGAAAAAGGAAGGAGGGCTGTATATATGCCTCGTGATAGCCCCTAATTACTGGCTGAGGGGTACATGTTGGATTCCCATAGACAGTACTTTGCCTTAAGAGCAGCAAGAAGGTAAACGGCCAGTAATAAGAGGATCCTTGGCTAGTGCGATTCTGCCAGCTCCTGTGCTGACCACTTCCCTCTTAATGCCTCAAGCCATGAGAAGGATGCAATTCCCTTTACTACTGTACTTCCCAATCTCACTAAAATACTGAATACTATTAATAAAAATGACTATTTCCCTTATGGCAATTATCATCATGACCCCACAAAAGCCACATGTGACAGCTGGAACTTCTCAGAATCTCTCTTTTTTATTATTATTGTTATTTTTTATTAAATCATAACTTTGTACATTGATGCATTTATGGGGTTCAGGGTGCTGCTTCGATATACATGTGAAATGCTTACAGTGAACTAAGTAACACATCCATCACAATTATACTAATTTCTTAATAGTTTTGAAATGTACCATTGCATCATGCACATTAGGTGAGGTCCCCCCAAATGCCAGCCGTCCTCTCATATTCCCCTCCCTTCCCCCCTCTCTCCTCTTCCCTTCTACTTTCTGGACTATAGTTATGTTTTGCCATTCATATGAGCGTGTAGGTGATTATATATTGATTTCGTTGTAGTATTGAGTACATTGGATACCTTTTTCCCCATTCTTGAGATACTTTACTAAGATGACTATGTTCCAGCTCCACCCAGGTAAACATAAAAAATGTGAAGTCTCCATCTTTTTATTTCTGCATAGTATTCCATGGTGTACATATACCACAATTTGTTAATCCATTCATGGGTTGATAGGCACTTGGGCTATTTCCATGTCTTGGCAATTATGAATTGGGCTGCAGTAAACATTCTGGTGCACATGTCATTGTTGTAAAATAATTTTTGATCATCTGGGTATATATCTAGTAGAGGAATTGCAGGACCGAACAGTAGGTCTACTTTTAGTTCCTTGAGTGTTCTCCAAACTTCTTTCCAAAAAGGTCATATTCATTTGCATTCCTACCAGTAGTGCAGAAGTGTTCCCTTCTCTCCGCATCTACGCCAACATCTGTAGTTTGGGGATTTTGTGATGTGGGCTAATCTTACTGGAGTTAGATGATATGGCACAGTGGTTTTGATTTGCATTTCTCCGATGATTAAGGATGATGAGCATTTTTTCATGTGTGGCCATGTGTAGGCCATGCACCTATCTTAATCAGAGAAGTTTATGTTCAAGTCTCTTGCCCACATAGAAAGGGGGTTATGTATTCTCTTATTGATTAGTTTCAGTTCTCTGTAGATTTTAGTTATCAGACCTTTGTTGGAAACAACCTGCAAAATCTCCCATTCTGAAGGGTGTCTGTTTTCTTTACTTACTGTGCTCTTGGCTATAATGTATTTTTGGTGTTGCTTCAATTGCCCGAGGGGGTCCTTCTCATAAAATATTCTCCCAGGCTGATTTCTTTAAGTGTTTTTCCTACACTCTTTTCTAGTACTTTTATAGTTTCATGTGTTAAATCTTTTATGCAGTGAGAATCAATTTTTGTTAATGGTGAAAGGTGGGGGTCCAGTTTCAGTCTTCTATAGATTGCCAGCCAGTTCACCCAGCACTACTTGTTAAATAGGGAGTCCTATTTAGTAGTTTCCCCCATTGAATATTTTTGATAGGCTTATTGAAGATCAAATGATGATAAGTAGCTGAGTTCATCTCTTAGTTCTCTATTCTGTTCCATAAATCTACTACTCTGTTTTTGTGCCAGTACCATGCTGTTTTGATCACTATAGACTTAATAGTCTAGCCTGAAGTCTGGTAATGTGATACCTCCTGATTTGTTCTTATTTCTGAGTAATGTATTTGCTATTTGAGTTTTTTCTGATTCCATATAAAACGAAGTACTATTTTTTCAAGTTCCTTAAAGTATGACAATGGTGCTTCAATAGGGATTGCATTACATCTGTAGATTGCTTTGGGTAATAAGGACATTTTAACAATGTTGATTCTTCCCAGCCATAGCATGGTATGTTTTTCCATTTGTTAACATCTTCAGCCATTTCTTTTCTCAGAGTTTCGTAGTTCTCTTTATAGAGATCGTTCACGTCCTTCGTTAGGTAAATTCCCAGATATTTCATCTTCTTTGGCACTTTTGTAAAAGGAAGAGAACTGTGACTATATTTTCAGCTTGATCTTCCCAGAATTCCTTCCAGAATCTCTTTTTTTAATGAAGGAAAATATTTTATGAAGCTAAGAGCATGACTTGATTGGAAAGTAGGATGCATGGGAAAATATTGAAATTCATTATCATTACCGCCCAGGTTCCCAGCAGGAAGGAAAACCTTTCAGCTGGTTCAATAGAAGAAATTCATTATCAGCACAACTATCACCCAGGTTCCCAGCAGGAAAGAGAACCCCTCTAGCTGGTTCTTAGAGGTGTGGGATGGGTGAAGGGAACCAGTGGAGACTGAGGCCACTGGAGACCAGCAATAGGGAGGAGCTGTTATAAGCCCTAGGCCTAAAGGGGGTGCGGTGGGGTGGCCGTTTTGAAGCCTAGGGTCCAGCAGAGCCAGACAGAAGGTGCTCTCCAGCAGGAGCTGTAGTTGGGGAGGGTTGTCCCCACCCACAGAACCCGGCCCCAAAGCGGAAAGGGAAGAGGGGAAATCCCCAGCCTCCTACCTGCTAATATTGCCCAGTTCCTCCCATTGGCCAAATCTTAGCAGTAACCAGCTCCAGGAGACGTCCTGAGATCTCTCTCTGAGCGACGAGACAGGCCGAGAGGTGAGGACCAGATCTGAGCGCACACTTGGTCAATGACCAGCCTACTCTCAGAAGGACTGTGCTGTTTCTTGAAAAGAGACAACACTTCATAGAATGTTGGCAATGCCTGGTGTGCCTCCTGGGTGGTTTCAGGATCTTATAATTTTTGAGAGATACTGAAAAATGTCCAAGCCCAGTGGAATCCCAGAGCAATATAATGTCAGGAACTGAATGTTTGTGTCACCCCCCCCCCCCAAATTCATATGTTGATGCCTTAACCCCCAGTGTGGTGGTACTTGGAGGCAGAGCCTATGGGACGTTCTAGGTTTAGATGAGGTCATGAAGGTGGGATCCTCATAATGAGAGGTGGTGAGTCCTCACCCGAAATCAGCAGTGCTGGCCCCCCGTCTCACACTTCCGGCCTCCAGGACTGTGAGAAATAAATTTAAGCCGCCTGGCCTATGACATTTTGTTATGACAGCCTGGGTTGACTAAGATACACATGTAAAATTAAGCACGTATTGGAGTCTGTACTGGTGGTCATTTATTAAGAACACGGGTGGTGCCAGGCACTATGCCAACTGCTTCCCTTGTCTGGCAAATTTAAGCTCCACATCTGTGGGGTAGCTACTGTTAGCCTCATTTGACATGAGAGAAAATGGTTGTCTACGAATTGTCCATCCCTCCCCCCCAAGTCACGTCGCCAGCCAAGGTGGAAACCTCCTTTCTCTAGAGGACAGACTGCAGTCCCCTGTGACAAGTGCTGCCACAAGCTGGGCTCCACAGTCCAAATGCCGGGATGAGAGGGGGCAGCTGTTGCCCTCAAACCCAGGGGTGCTGGGGGCTGCTGGGAGATGATGGGGGCGTTCAGGGAGGTTTCTTGTGTATTGACTGGCTTCTCTCACTGGGAAGAAAGTAGGAACCTGGTGGGTCTTGTTCATCTCTGTGTCCACATCACCTGGCATGCGGTAAATGCTCAGTATGTTTGTAAAGTGAATACATGACCGGCGCCTGATAGAAGCAAGGTTTGTAACTTACGTTCTTTTCACATGATGGCTTTGTGGCTCTGCAAACATCACCTTCAGCGTAAAGAAACATCCTTAAATGTTTCTTTTTGATCTATGGTTTGGAGGTGTATCTGGACCCAGAAACTGGTTGCCACTTCTGGTCTGGATCACTATGAGCTCAACAGAGTAGGGCGTGGAAAAGGGCACTGCAGAGAGGCTGCCATCATCAGTGTGGTGACAGAGCCACAGTGGCGTGTCCCACACCTGAGCAAGACCTGTCAGATACCATTTAAATAAAATGTTCTGGAAAGCGACAGAGCTAACGAAGTGATACAGTGTCCCAGATGATGGGACAGAATGGGCATTCTGTAGTTAATTCAGGGGGACTTGCTGAGGAGAGAACTGAGATCAGTTTGGGGCAGGTTGTGGGAACAGAGAACAAAGAAGCTGAGGTCAGCTAAGTATCAGATCATGGCCAAGGTACATGACTCTGGCTTTCCCCAACTTGAGGAACTTGTCGGAGCAGACACACTTCCTCTTGCAAGACTTTATTTATTTTTAAGTGGCAAATTTTGCATATACCTACAGGGTACAGCGTGATGTTTGGAAATACGTATGCCCTATGGGATGACTGGATTGAGCTCTAGCACATTCATTACCTGTACTGGCTTGTGAGTGTGTGTGGTGGGAACACTTAAAATCTACTCTCTTGGCAATTTCCAAGTGTACAATGTATTGTTATTGACTAAAGCCACCATGATGTACAGTAGGTCGCTGGAGCTTACTCCTGCTACCTCACTGAAACTTTCTGTCCTTTGACAATGTGTCCCCAGTTCCCCCTCCCCAGCCCCTGGTAACCACCATTCTACTCTCTGCCTGTATAATTTCAACTTCCCTAGATTCCACACACAAGTGGGATTGTGTGGTACTTGTCTGTCTTTTCCTCACTTATTTGACTTAACACAATGTCCTCTAGATTTATCCATGTTGTCCCAAATGACAGGATTTTCTAAATTTTAGGCTAACTAGTGTTCCACTGTGTATACCACATTCTCCCTATCCACTCGTCCATCCGTGGGCAGGGAGATTACGTCCACATCTTGGTTACTGTGAATAATGCAGCAGTGAGCATGGAAGGGCTGATAACTCTTTGACATGCTGATTTAATTTCCTTTGGGATGTACCTGAGGGTGGGATGGCTGGAGCATGTGGCAGTTTTATTTTTGACTTTTTGAGAAATCGCTACACTATTTTCCTCAGTGGCTCTACTAATTTCATTCCCATCATCACCACGCAGGGTTCTCCTTTCTCCATATCCTTGTATCTTCCGTCTGTTTGATAATAGCTATTCTAGTAGCCAGGAGGTGACATCTTATTGGGATTTTAATTTGCACTTCCCTGGTGGTTAGTGATATTGAACAATTTTTCACACACCGGTTGATCATTTGTATGTCTTCTTTAGAGAAGTGTCTATTCAGGTCTTTTGCCCATTTTAAAAACCAGATTATTAAATTAATTTTCTTGAGATTGAGTTGAGCTCCTAGTGTATTTTAAATATTAACCCCTTATCACTCGTATGGTTTGCAAATACTTTCTCCCATTCTGGAGGTTGTTATTTCACTCTGTTCATTGTTTCTTTTGCTGTGAGGAAGTTTTTTAGTTGGATGTCATCTCATTTGTCTATTTTTGCTTACGTTGCTTATGCTTTGGGGTCATATCCAAACAATTATTGCTCAGACCAACATTATGGCATTTAACAATATCGGTTCTTACATCTAAGGCTTTAATTCATTTTGAGTTTATTTTTCTATATGATGTGAGAAAAACGTCTGATATTCTCCTGCATGTGAATACCTGGTTTTCCAAATGCCATTACTGAGTGACAGTTTTGACCCTTTGTGTGTTCTTGGCGTCTATGTCAGAAATCAGTTGGCATGTGTCTGTCCCTGGTCCGTTATTGCTGCAGGTAGGATTTCCTGGGCCAGGTGCAGCCTCAGAACTACAGCCTCATCTAGTCTTGGCTGCTTGGCCATTAACTTATTTCAACACTTTGAGAAAGTGAACCGGATTTTGGAGGGAATGATGAAATTGTTTCCTCAACGAGAGAACTGGATTTCTGCAAATCCAGTTAGAAATGGAGGCACTGACATAAACCATAAGCCATAATCTTCATATTTTTGTGTGAAGTTGAAAAATACATTTGAAATAATTGAAAAAATGTGGACATAGTTGGATTTTATGTGTTTGTAATAAGAGAATTGGACACGTTAGAACAAAGATAGCTCAGCTTTATGGTTCCACTTAAAATGTGTAATTAGTTAATTTTAGGCATGATTGTAAGTTGAGCTTCAAATTTGATTAAATAAAGAGTATTGGAATGTTTAAGGGAACTTAAGAGTTATCATATTTATAGGTTTAATTTATTAGATTTAATACCATTGTTTAAATACTTGGAATGGCTTTGCTACTTAGGATAGGCATTTGAAGTAGTTCAAGGGAAAATTGAATATATTAAATTTATAACTGCAGTTGAACATATTCAAAGGAATTTAATTAACCAAATAAGAACGATTATTTAAGGGAGTTTAGCCCCTTCAACTTGATATAATTGGTCATTGCCGAAATTAATAGCTCTTATTTTACTAAATGTATAAATAGACTAAGAGTTGTAATTTGAACTTAGTGGCTCAAGGTTTTAAAATTTGGCATGTCCTTTCTCATTTCCAATTCCCTTCGGCCTTTGCCCAAGAAGCTTTTGATATTAGTGGAGAGGGAGGCTGCCCGTGAAGCCTTCGGGACAAGCTTCAAGATGTGGCACTGCCTCTGTAGGAGGGCCAGGCCTGAGACTGCTTACAGGGTCGAAAGGAGATCTGGAGGCGGCGTCCTGCAAGACAGCTTCGCACGTGTGTCCTAGAAAGAGGTACCTCAGCAACAGGGGCCAGCATCAGGTGGAGCCAGCCCGCACCTGCCGACGCTGGACAGCCCTCGCCACACAGGCCCACTACCCTCTTCACCTGCTCAGAAGCTGGTCCTGGAGGGACTTTGGCTGTTACTATTTGTCCATTGCTATAGAGACACATTTTCACTTATTTCTGCATCAGTTTTATATGGAAGCTGGTCTAAAGGGACCGTAGTTCTTATTTTAAAGACAGTGAGCATTACTCAGCTTTCAATAACGCATAGATCTGGAGGCCGACAGGGCGTCAGAGAAGGTGCACTTATCCAGCTGGCAGGAATCACAAATGGAGCAGCAGCGTTTGGGACCAAAAAATTAAGCAGCCCCCTGAGGGGCAGAGCCACTGTGGTGAGAGGGATGCGTCCTGGCTGTCTCTCAGGGATGCGCCCCGACCATCTCTCAGGGATGCGCCCCACCGGGGCCTGCAGCTGTATCATACTAGACAGGTAAACTACACACCGCACAGCCCAATAAAGACCACCATGGGACAGAGAAGCACAAGCGTTACACAGATGTGACAGATACCCAGCAAGAACCTGCTGCCCTCACAGACACGTAGGGCACACTTGGGGCGTCCCAGAGTGAGCAAAGACCACAGGCCCAAATGCCCAACTCTATACAGTAGTTAGTTACGTTTAGCTGAGAGAAAACCTAAATTATACAGATTCCAATCAAACAGGACAGAGTGAGTACGAGAAGCTTTTTTCTATAGATGGTGTAATTTATTCCACTCCGATTGTGTGAACAAAATCGGAGTGGAATAATTAATATGCCCATGAACAGAGTTTCCAAACAAATACTCGTGTCCTTTAGAAGCACTGCCTTGCAGTGATTGATGTGGAACACACACACGCAGACACAGACACACACACGCAGACATAGACACACAGACAGACAGACACACAGATGCACACACAGACACAGACACAGACACACACACACAGAGATACACAGACACAGACAGATGCACACACAGACATATGCAGACACATACAGACACAGACACACACAGCGACAAACACACCCCCGAGCCTGTTCATTTTCAAAGGCAATCTAAAGATTTCCAATTGTTAGTTTAATTTGCTAAAAAGTGCACTTGATGGCCAAAAATATTCATTAGTAAGACCATTTCTTCCTAATGTAAATTGGCCTTTATCTACCAAGACTCATGAGTGAGTTCTTCCAAGATTTTTTATGAAGATGGAATAGGAAAGTATTTGAGACAAAGGAAATGATCTGTTGTCAAAGGCTCTGGGCCTGTTCTGGTAAAGCCTCCGTGGGCCCTTGGCTAAGACAAAGGCGCCCCCTTCCTTAACTCTCCAAGCACATGCATTTAGCTCCCTTTCCCCCACCCCAGCTTGTGATCACTTGTGTTTAATTCTCTCTTTTCTAGACCGAGAGCTCCTTGAAGGCAGGACTATGTCTTTCTTGTATTCCCAGCCCCTTGCCCAATACCAGGTACCCAGCAGAGATGGGGGAGATGTTTTCTACTGGTCCCTTGTGGACTCAGTGTGCTGGATGAAGGAAAATGCTGTGGACTTGTGGAGTGACCTTCAGCCATTGCTCTGGGGGCCTCCCTGGGCTGCAGAGGCTGGAAAGCTGAATGCCTCCTTTGCAGACTCGGCCGGGCTATATGTGAATGACATTTCTGAGGTTTGGAAGGGGAACGTGATATGGGGGCCACCTTTTCCCACCTTGGTTGTGGCTACTGGCCAACAAGACCATGGAGATAATGGGTTTATTCTGAAGTGTGCCTTCACTAACATAATGCATTTTGAGTGCTTTAGTGGGGGTATCCGGTGGCTCCCTGATATCTGGATTGCGGCTGAGATGGGACATATTTATCTCTATGCTTCATGGCAGCCTCCAGCACTGCACCTGCCTGACTGAGGAACAAACTCCAGTGGAGATCCTTGTTGGTGGCCATTCTTGGGCCATCCTGGGACAAGCTGCTCCAGCCTCCCACAATGTTGTAGGCTCTGAATTCTCAGATTTAAATCTCTTTGTGCTTAGAATCACTGGAGTGGTTTCTGTCTGCTGCCTTCAAATCCTGGTTGATGTGATGGAAAGGAGAAAGGGACCCAGTTGGAAGACAGTTGACATGAAGGCCTTGACAATACGATGATGTAGGGAACAAATCACTCGGGCACTGAGAGTTGCCAGGGAAGGTGCTGGAACTGAGGCAGCATTGGCCCACCTACCCAGGGCAGCTGAGGCTGGTTCTGTCTCAGACTCTGTGTTTGCAAGGTTAGTGGATCAAGTAAGTACTGGAGGGGCTGGCAGCAGAGATTTATGAGGCAACAGCAAAAATCTGATAATGACAATGTGTGGATAGACAGGCTCCTTGAAGGAGAGACTGTGGAGATTTGAGCTGAGAATGATTTATTTTACAATCTCAAAGCAGAAATGTAACATACATACAGGAAAGTGCATGCATCTTAGGTGCTGAGTTCAGTATTTCTGGTGATGCTGCTGTGAGCATTGTTGAAATTACAGCAAAGGTTTTTAGTATTCCATAAACTTAGTTGATACAGCAGAAGCAGGGTTGAGAGGATTGATACCTACTTTGAAAGAAGTTCTATTGTGGGTAAAATGGTATCAAACAATATCACATGTTAGAGAGAAATCTTTTGAGAAAGACTCAATCAATGCAACAAACTTTATTGTTGTCTTATTTTAAGAAGCTGCCACAATCACCCTGAACTTCAATAACCATCACCCTGATCAATCAACAGCCATCAAGGTCAAAGCAAGACCCTCCACCAGCAAAAAGATTACAACTCACTGAGGGCTCTGATGATCATTAGCATGCTCTAGCAATAAAGTAATTTTTAATTAAGGTGTGTACATTGTTTTTTAAAGAAACAATGCTATTTCATACTTACTAGGCTACAGTATAGTGTATACATAACTTTTATATCCACAGGGAAATGAAAAAAATGTATGTGACTTACTTTATTGTGATATTTGCCTTACTGCAGAGATCTGGAACCAAACCCACAATATTTTTGAGGTGAAACCATCCATGTTAAAATATTGTAAAGCCATAAGGTAGAAACAGTAATCTAAGTCTGCTTTGTATCAAAGTATCAATATAGCCTGACGTTAACCAGCCATTGTTCCTGCTAAAATGGCAGGTATCCTCCCTGATAGGTGCAAGATTTGTGACTTCTCCAACTGTTTCTATAGATAGCACTGCTATTGTAAAGCCTACGATGGGTCTTTGAGATATTTTTCAGATTCTGGATTTGGGGAAGCCCAATGATGTCAGTTGGATCCATGGACCTGTATGGGAACAGATCCAACAAACTTTGACAAACCCTACCCAGGGAATCAAGCAGAGATGATTTCTGCTTTCCACTCCTATGAGTTCATTCCCAGCCAATCAGCAGACCTAATTCCCTAGACCTTTGTTCACCAAACCACCTTTAAAAACTTTGGCCCCCAATTCTCAGGGAGATGGATTTGAGAAATTACTCTCATCTCCATGCCCGGTCCCTTGCAAAATAAAACTCTCTCTGTGGCAACACCTGCTATCTCAGTATATTAGCCTTTTATGGGGAGAGAACAAGGGACCCAGCTGGGCTGTAACAGGTGTGCCTGTAGATCCACTATCATTTACTGGAATGACCACATTCTTTTCTGAACTCTCTGTTATATTCTAGGGATCTATTTTATTTTTCTTAAACTGATAGCATAGTTATTTTATTTAGCTTTATAATAAATCTTGATATTTGCTAATACAAATCTTCTAACATTTTTCTACATCAAGATTATTTTCACTTTTTCTTGGCCCTTTGCATTTATGTATAATTTCAAAATAAATTTGTCAATTTCTAATTTTCCAATGGCCGTATAGGCATTTTTTATGGGGACCCCATTGACTCTGTTGATTGATATGAGTAGAATTAACCTATAAAATATTAAGCCTTCTAATCCATGGTATATTCCAAAGTAGGGTATATTCTTTCATTGACCTTTTATTTATTTATTTATTTTCTTTAGACAGAGCCTCAACTTATCCCCCTGGGTAGAGAGCCGTGGCATCACAGGTCACAGCAACCTCCAACTCCTGGGCTCCAGCGAGTCTCCTGCCTCAGCCTCCCAAGTAGCTGGGACCACAGGTGCCCGCCACAACGCCTGGCTATTTTTTGGTTGCAGCTGTCATTGTTGTTTGGTGGGCCCGGGCTGGATTCGAACCCACTACCTTAGGTGTATGTGGCTGGTGCCTTAGCCACTTCAGCCACAGGCGCCGAGTCCATTGACTTAAGTCTTATAAAAAATTCTCTCAATTTGTTTTGAGAGTGTTCAGTACAGATACTTTGCACATCTTCTATTTGATGAGTTTTGCTTTTATCATAAATGGTATTACCTTTTAAATTCCATTTCTATTCTTTTGCTAACATACAAGGTCAGCCTCAGAGATTTTTACTATTGCCCCTTTAAGAACAACATTTCTCTATTGACCATTAAGATTATATATCCCTTTAACTTTGGTTTTCAGCAGTCTTAGGACGACATGCCTACATATGGTTTACTTTTATTTTGCCTAGAGGTCATAGAACTTCTCAAATTTGCGGCTTAGTGTCTTTTGTCAGTTTTGAGAAATAGTTTCTGCCCCCTTCTCTCTCCTCTTGTGGAATTTTAATTGTATGCATATTACAACTTTCCATCATGTCCCATATATCTTTTTATCCTTCAGTTTTTTTCTCTCTGCTCTTCGATCTGGACTTGTTTTAACTGAGCTGTCTGCTGGTTTTCTAATTGTCTCGTGTGCTTTTAATTACCATAAAATCCAAGTTTTGAGTTATCAGTTCAGTTATTATATTATTTAGCTGTGGAACTGCCATTTAATTTTTTGTAGATTCCAGTTCTTAGTAAAATCCTCCACATTTTAAAACATATTTTTAGGATGATTTCAATCACAGTTATTTTAAAGTCTGAGTCAGATAAACTTGATATCTGGGTTGAATGCGTTTCTCTTTCCATTGTCTTTTTTTTTTCCTTTCTCTTAAATTTTGGCCATTGGTCATATTTTCAGGTATGCCTGATAATTTTGAATTGAATGCTGGGAATTGTGTATAAAAAATCATACAAGGTCTAAATGGTGATTGCCTTCCTGTTGAGAGGATTTAATTTTGTTTTGGCAGCAAATCACTTTGATCAAATCAGGAATCAAGCTGATTGGAGCTGAGTTTCAGGGCTGTGTGTGTGTTTGTTTTGTTTCTCGACAGAGTCTCCTCTATCACCCCGCTACAGTGCAGTGGTGTCATCAGAGCTCCCAGCAACCTCAAACTCCTGAGCTCAAGCGACTCTCCTGCCTCAGTCTCCCGAGTAGCTGGGACTGCAGGTGTGTGCCACCATGCTGGCTAACTTTTTCTATTTTTGGTAGAGACAGGGTCTTGCTCTTGCTCAGGCTGGTTTCAAATTCCTGGTCTCAAGTGATTCTCTTGCCTCAGCCTCCCAGAGGGCTAGGATTACAGGTTGGAACCACTGTACCTGGCACAAGTATTAGGGGTTTTTGTTTTGTTTTGTTTGTATTATTGTGGTTTTGTTTGTTTGTTTGTTTTGAGACAGAGTCTCAAGCTGTCACCCTGGGTAGAGTGCTGTGGTGTCATAGCTCACAGCAACCTCCAACTCTTGGGCTTAAGTGATCCTCTTGCTTCAGTTGTTCTATTTTTAGTAGAGATGGGGGTCTTGCTTTTTGCTTAGGCTGGTCTTGAACTTGTGAGCTCAAGCAGTCCACTGGCCTCGGCCACCCAGAGTGCTGGGATTACAGACATGAGCTACTGTGCCTGGCCAGGTTTTAGGTTTTGTAAGGATTATTTCATCTCCACTTGACCCTTGCTCCTGGTAGGTGTCCCTTTAGAGTCTCAGTTAAAAGTCTGAGTGCTTATCAAGACTTCTGTTTTTTGGAGGGTCCTGAACTTCGAGTTCATCCTCCTAGGACCTTGAAACCACTAAAATCTAGTTACCAAGCTGCTTGTTGTGTGGTTGCTTGGTTTCTTGCCTCTTGGACTGTGCGTGCCTAGTTTAGAATTAGAGCAATGCCCTGAAGGGAAATTACCCAAAGAATGTGGGGCCCACTCCTCTAGGGTGCTGGCTCCTCGAATCCTTTCTGCTTGACAGCCATGAATTCTACTTTTCATCTCCCTAGTTCAGTGAGACTCTTGCAGCCCTGGGTCATCTTAGTTATTTGTTTGGCCTCTATGGCACAGAAAATTCCTCGTGGAAAATAGAAGTGGCAGTTGTCTGGCTCATCTCAATACATTTCATTTCTCTCCAGGATCTTGACTCATTAATTAAGTACTGGTGACTTTAGTTTCTCTCTGTTTTTTTTTTTTTTGTTATTTTTTTTTGTAGCTGTGTTTAATCTCTGTTTTGGGGACGATTGCTTTTTCCTGCCCTTATGGTGGTTTTTAAGGGAGAGTAAGTCTGATCCAGTCTACCCATTCCGAGGCGGAAGTAGATGTTTCTCATCTTCTCTTCTATGTTCTCAGAAATCTGCACGATGCAGAGGATGGATGGCGTCTTGTGTCACGGGCGCATCTTCTCAGCCTCGGTGCTTTATTTGCCATTTGACCTTAAGCAGATTTGGAGACTTTTGACAATTTGGTCACAGATTCTGTAAATTTCCATCAGTCCCTGAGGACCTGAAGTTTCTCAAACTGATGTCTGGGGAATGGACTGATTTTCCTTGGCCCACTTAGCAGCCGGGAGCATGGCTCTGGTAGCATTAGATGATTCAAGAGTGGACAGGGGTTAGTCTCGAAGAATCCACCAGGATAAAATATAAATTTGTGTCATCCGAAACTCAGTAAGGAAAACGAGCTTGAATACGAAATTCCTGGTTAAGATACGGCTGTTGCCATGCCTAGAGCAATGGTGTTCACAGGATACCATAATAAAAATTGCATTATTTTTAAACCTAAGAGGAACGACACACGGGCGTCTAGATTTTCGAATACTATGAAATAACTATGAAGATGCCGCTATGGAGGTTTTACTGCATCCCTTGCTGCCTTCCCGCTATTCTGAGGGAAGGAGAAGTGGTTCTTCGTAGCCTTCCTGCGCAGGAAGAGGCTCTGAGACATTTTCGATCTTTTCCATAGGTCCACAGTGTAAAAGTCCAGCACTGCGGCCTGGGGTTTCCAGTTTCTGTCTATTGAGAGCTTCTGTTTTCTTAAGTTGTGGAGGTTTCTTTCAGCAGATGAAGTTATCAGCCATCATGAGCTTTTGTTCTTATAAGAAAAATGTTGGCCTTGATAAGAATAAACGACTCTTTCCAATTTTCAAAAAATACCTTTGGCTTATTTTCTACAAGTATTCAGAATTGCTCCTTGCTGAAAGCACTCTTTAGAAACATGCCTCCTGCCTTCTGATTATGCTGTTGTTAAGACTATAGAAATATAGACATTCGATTGTGAGCAAAAAGTGTTTTCAATATTTTAAAAATTAATTTATTTCAACAATTTCTGAGTCTGGTGGAGAGACTCAGCCTATGAAAGACAGATGTAGAGGAAACATTACCCAGTCTGGGTACTGGGGGTCGCTGGCCAGCTCCTGATCCAGTGGACCTTCCCACTGATGCGCTGGTCAGGTGAGAAACTGAGCCACCTGCTCACAGATCTGGTGATGGACACACAATCTCTCGATTTTAGGGCTTTAAAGAGACAAAGAGTTCCACATTTTATTTAGCAGACAACAAATAAAGATGAATGCAAACAGCGCCTCTATCTTGGGACAGAGCTGTGCTCAGAAATGCCTCCAGGTGAATTCTGATGATCTAAGAGATGTCTCTGTTAGAAGTCAGACCACACAGCACTCAGAGACACTGTCCAAAGGAAAGTGAAGACCCTATCACCAGGCCACCTGTGCCAGTGCTGCCAAGCTCATGAAGCCTGCTTTGTAGCTGAGCCTGTCCAGCTCTGTCTGTTAATTGCTAAGGAATCCCAGCATCCCACAGGAGATAGACAGTGATGGAATAAAAAGACACCGGGACTAGTGATACCCTGATATTTAGAGAGAGCTTGAAAAAAGATGAGAAGCGGTAACACCGAGAAAAATGCTGGCAAACATAGGTATGATTCTGATTTTGTGGCAAATAGAATCTCCCCAGTTGTCGAAATAGAATTTCAAAGCTACTTCCTTTTAGAAATGTTCTGGTTGTCCCAGCCAGGAGAAAACACCTGGCCACTCCCGTTCAGCCTTTATATGGTGCTGTCAGCACACAGGGATGGGAGCTCTGTATGTGTCAAACTTTTATTTCCAGGGTGCAAGTTCCTCCGTGGGAGATGCGATGTCCACGGCCACTTTCTGGCCTCTGCACCTCCCAGGAAGTTCCCTTAAATCAAGTAGCTTATGTGATCGCTACAAATCACATGACTCCTCTAAGCCCCACTTTGCTCATCTGTAAAGAGAGGATAATGATAGTATCTACCTACCTGGGGTTATGTGAAGATTAAATAAAATAGTTCCAGTAAACTGTGTAGTATGATGCTTGGCACATAGGGATATTCTAAGAAATACCACACATGGGTAAATTGATGTGTATTATATGTGAAACATATATATATACTTATATCTATACCCATATATATATACACACACGTGTGAATTCTGATGTGCCATCTCAGGGCTCCCTGGCTAAGGGGAAGGAAGAACAAGCAGGGCCTGGTACACTTTCTAAACAAATATCCTCTTTCTCTCTCCCTCTCTATCTACAGCAGCGGTTCTCAACCTGTGGGTCACAACCCACAGGCGCTGTATTAAAGAGCCATGACATTAGGAAGGTTGAGAACCACTGATCTACAGATTTAGCTTTTAGCATATTCTCCTCCTAAGGGAGCCTGGCTACGAGGTAGAGAAACTAGACAAGAAGTCACGTTTCCCAGCAACCAAACACATTTATAAAGGCTTTCTTGTCCTGTCAGAGAACCTCTAACAGCAAATCGTGCTGGCTGCTGCCATCGCCTTGGTTGTGGCAGAGCAGCTGTTGAATGACTTCAATGTCAAGGCCTTGAGTTTATAGACTCGTCTTTCCCGCTGAGCAAAGCCACTGGCTAATTGCCAGAGAACACTAGAATGGGTTCAAGAGCATCTTCAGTGCAGTGTGCAGGTGGGCAGCGTGGCACACGTTGCTAGGGTACCTCTTTCTGGGTTCCTAGGGTAACTGTCATCTCAGCCTCCTGGGAGTTGTGTTCAGGATGATGACAATCTGCTTCATTGCCTGGAAGTCTGTCCACCATTCTTGGCTGACCTTCCTTCCTTCCTCACTGCTGTTCTTTCCATGACGCTTACACACTGGGCTCTACTCTCTCAAGCCACTGTCTTGGACATCAGACATCGGCTCGTGCTCCTGGTTTCCCAAGGCAGCATCTGCCGCCAGACCTCCAGGCAGCTCTTCTCTGTAGTGTTGTTGAACCCTTTTAGTGCCTGTTCCTTTAATTACTCTGCCCTCATTGGCTCCTCTGGAATTCCATTTGTCTTCTCTCTGAGGTATCCTTTTTTGTCACCTTAGCTGGCTCCCACCTCTGTCTTTTAAATATCAGCATTCCCCAAGGTTCTGCCCTGAGCTACATTTTCTTCTTGCTCTATATATCTATTCCCACTAGAATCAATCCACTCAAATGCTTATTAAAATAATGGACCAATGCAGAAAAGTCTAGTGAAAAAAGTACAAAATGTCACACAAATTTCTAGACATAAACATTTGTCACCTTTTTAGCTATATTTATGCATATAGTTGCATAATTTTATAAAAATGGGATCATTCTGTACATGTTTGGTAGCCTGCTTTTTAAAAATTCAATAATATGGTTTGAATACACTGACAGGTCAATACAGGATTCTTGTCATCATTTCAAGCATACCACGTTCTATTAATCTGCCAGGGCCACTGTAACAAAGTATCACAGACAAGATGGCTTAAACCATAGAAATTTAATTCTAGCCTGGAGGCTAGAAGTCTTACATCAAAGTGTCAGCAAGGCTGTTTTCTTCAGAGGTCTCTGTTGGCTTGTAGATGGTCATCTTCTCTGAGTCTTTCTTTCTTTTTTTTTTTATTGAATGGTAACTATGTACATTAATACACTTCTGGGGTACAGTGTGGGGTTTTCACATGCAATCCGAAATACTTCCATCAAACTGATAAACACAGCCTTCATGTCATTTTCTCAGTCATAGTTTCAAAACATTCTGATTCTACTCCCAGAGAGTTTCACTTGTACCCCTGCAAGATAGACCTCAAAAATGGTCCCTCCAATCCCCCTCCCTCCACCCATTCCCCCCTCCCTTCTCCCTCCC
>CAUYQV010107937.1:0-13676 GCA_963574575.1 Galagoides demidoff
CTCACCTCTGTTGTTGGCATGCCACTTGGGCTCCTTGGGGAAACCCACTTTTTTCGTATTTCTTCCCTTGGGGCCCAGGGGTATTCCCTAGTTTCTTTCGTTTCTTTTTTCTTTTTGAAAATGGGTACCACTTTTTATTGCCTGCTAGAGTATAGTGGTGTCCTCATAGCTCACTGCAACCTCAAGCTCTTGGACTCCTATCTCAGCTTCCTCAGTATCTGGGACTATAGGAGCATACCACCACACCTGGCTAATTTTTCCTAACATTTTATGTAGTGACAGGGTCTTACTATGACCAGGTTACTCTTGAACTCCTAGCCTCAAGCTGTCCTCCTGCCTAGGCCTCTTAAAGTGCTGAGATTACAAGCATGACAGTTACCATACCCAGCCTCCTGATTTCCGTAATCTAGTTTAAATGCTCCTCACCAGCTACTTATGTTTGGAGGAAGGAAATAACACATATAACTGACACTTTTCCTTCCCCTCCCACTCTCAAGGGAGATGAATTTTAAGGTAGGATATGTTATAATGGTCATTAAGTTGTAGTGTTAATTTTTCACAAATATCACTATTCAATGTGCATATTTTGAAACCCTAAAGAGTGGTTTCTTGCATATGAGACAGAACTTAAATCATTCTTGACTGATTATTTGCATCTGAATCAGTCACATAAAACATAAAATCAAGGGCAAGTTTTTGAAGGTATATTAGAGCCTATAAGAGCTTTCAGTATTTCTTCCTCATTGGAATGCTCCAGATTTTAATTTCCTCTCTCTGTGTGATTATGAGAAAATAAACTTCTGCCTATAGACACTTAATGACATGAAAGCATCAGGCTATTACTCCTCCCTGGAGATGGAGAACTGAAGCTCTTCTTAGAGTTACGAAATACTAGTACATTGGAAGAGAAGATCTGCGATTGATTATAATGAATAATCTTGAGTAATTTTCTCAATATAGATATTCATGAGGGGATTACTTAACTCATTCTCTAGGCAAGGTTCATAAACATGCAGAACGTTTATAAAGCAACTGATAGTAGTTAGCTCTTAATTATGATATGGCCCAACAAGCTGGTCTGGTATCTCAGTAATTATCAGATTCTAATACTGAACTCATCAAGAATTCTGCCTATTTGACTTTATTATGGACAAGAGAAATGTGTTGAAGGATTGTGAAACTGGTAGCATAAAGCAAATTAGTTGTGACCTAGCATAGTTAAATTGGGTACCTCTGAAAAGACTAGAACCAAAATAATTAGTAGCTCATGTCAAATGATTAACCATGTGCTACCCTTGTATTGAGCATGTCATATATGTTACTGAGTTTTCATAGTAAACTCTTGCTACCTTACAGATGAGGAAACTGAGTCTTGAAAGATTAAGTGGTTTTCCAAGGTCTCATGGCTTTTATTTTATTTTATTAAGACAGAGTCTCACTTTGTCACCCTCAGTAGAGTGCCATGGCATCACACAGCTCACAGCAACCTCCAGCTCCTGGGATCAGGTGATTCTTCTGCCTCAGGCTCCCCAGTAGCTGGGACTACAGGCACTGGCCACAACAACTGGCTATTTTTTGTTGCAGTTTGGCCGGGGCCGGGCTCAAACCCACCACCTTTGGTATATGGGTCCAGGGCCGTACTCACTGAGTCACAGGTGCCGCCCTCTCCAGGTTTTTTTAGTCACAGAATCAGCACTTAAACTGTTGCAGGAAAACAAGGCCTGATGGAGAGAAACACCCACACACCTGTGTTTAAAAGAAGGGCTTTATTTCAGCTAGCAGAGCCATGGTGGACTAAAGTCCAAAAATGGCCGAGCTTTCCTATCAGCTTTGTCCTTGTCCTTTTATAGACAAAGGATTACCATATTGCCCCTCCTTGGGGGTTTTAAAATGTGTGGGAAAACATACACGCGGGAAGGGGTATGGAAGTTACCGAAGAGGAACCAAGTTCCTAAGAGCTGAGTCACCAGAGGGAGGACTTTGCAGGCGTGTTCTGGGGCTCCTGGTGGAAGACCTTTGTTCTTTCATACCTTACTTTTCTGGGGTATCCTCTCCCCAAACCGGTCTATCCACCAAAGTCTGAGTCCCAAACAGGATATGGAGCAAGAGGAGGGAGAGATAATACAACTTAGTTAAGGCCCCACCAGTTGTTCACATTCACATCAGGAAAAGAAAATCTGCACAGGCTAAATAAAGATAATGGTAATACAGAAATAGTAATGTGACGGTTATTTTACAGTTGTAGGGGAGAAAACAGTTCTTTTCCTTACCTATCCCTGTTATAAGATGGACGCAAGCTATCAAGACTCAAAGCCAATCAATATAATGCCAAGAGGGAGCCTTTATTAAAAAGACGGATCGGGGCGGCGCCTGTGGCTCAAAGGAGTAGGGCACCAGCCCGTATGCTGGAGGTGGCAGGTTCAAACCCAGCCCTACCCCAAAACTGCAAAAAAAAAGACTGATCAGCTGGCTGTCCCCTCAGTATGGGGAGCAGCCCAGACCACCATTACAGGTCAGTTTATATAAGGTAGGCTGATGCAATATTGGGGTGAGCTTGCATGATCAGAAAATTGCTGAAGCAGGTATTGTTTAAACATTTACAGGGTGTACAGTAAAAATAATCACACACAGACATTCAGTCACATTGGTCTTAGTCATTTCTTCCAACATCTTTCTAACCATCAGGTCTAGTGGGGCTTGCTGGGCCCCTCAGTATGGTGAGGTTGCAGAGAGTAAATAGGAGAATTGAGGGTCCACTTCTGCACCCCAGACTTCTTGGCACCTCTACTTCTACTTCCCTTCTCCCTGCTGCCTCTTTTAACATTTCATTAAACAGTAAACCATTTATTATAACTTCTTACACACTCATACTTAAAATCACACTTAATGTCTAATGCTTCTTACTGCTTATCATTTATTATTAATCTTTTGTTATCTATTTTACCTACTCTTAAACAATTGTAAAGTATTAGTAGCTTCCCTAACTATTTTATGCCCTCTCCCTCCACCCTTCCTACTGACTGTGTTTTGCTGATCCAGCAAGCCACTTTAGCAAGAATTAAGGGGAAGAAGCAGGTGAAGCAAGAAATAGGCAAGGCGAAGAGGGGGGTGAGAGTGACAGGATTTTATCCCATCTCATCCCCAAGGTTCATGGCTGAGATCCCTATAATAAAAGACAGATTAATAAGAGGAAACCATACAAGTTGATTTCATATAAGTTTCACGACACTGGAGGCTTCAGAAATGAAGATACAAAGAAACAGAGAAAATTCTTTTTATGCTTAGTTTCGGTCAGGAGTTAGTGTCCAGGTATGGTGTCCATGCCTGTAATCCCAGCACTTTGGGAGACTGAACAGGGCCTGTAATCCCAGTGCTTTGAGGGACTTAGGTGGGAGGATCTCCTGAGGGCACGGGTTCAAGACAAGCTTGGGCAACAGCAAGACCCCTGTCTTTACCAAAAGAAAAGAGAGTCAAGTGGAAGCATTGTTGGTCAAAATGTGGTATGATCTAATGGTAATGAGCTAATTTTTAATGGGAAACTTAGCCATGCTTGTTTGTTCAAATTCTCTTAGTATCTCTCCATTCCTTTCTTCTGGGAATAAAAACGATCTCTCTGAAATGAAGGTCTTATGATCTACTTAGCAGAAAGTCAGATAGTTTTTTTTTGAAGTGTGCTTAAGGGGTGAAGGATTTGGATAGAGAAGTAGTTTGCAAGAGTTTCTGTGTGGTTCTCCTTTTCTCTACTGCTTTCGTGAATGTCAGAGAACTTGAGGCCTTGGGTTAAGTTCTTCACCATCACTGTGCAACCTCCATAACAGAGCTGTCCAGTGTTTTTTTAGACTTCTGACCCAACTTTTTTCTTCTCCAGCACATTGGAAAAATAAGAGTTGTTTTCAGCCACACATTAAATACACAAACACTAAGGAAAGCTGACTAGTAAAAAAGAAAGTCCATGCATATTTTTCCTGATATCCCACACCACAGATAAGCACACAAGGCCTCACGAAACCAGCATGTGGCCTGTGGGCTGCAGGTTGGACACCCCTGGCTTACAGTGAGCAATTAATTAGACATCATGCCCTAGTCCACGTATGAGTATGTGTTAGGGTGTATATAGCTGAAAAAATTTCACAGAACAATTTTCACCCTTCTATATGTGATGTATTTTTGATTTCTTGTTCATTAAAACTAAATCCATTGAACTGATTTCATAACCCATTAGTGGGTTACCACCTACAGTTTGAAAAGCACCATTTTATGCATGGCAGACAAGATTGGGAGAGTAGATGAAAAGAAAAGACATTTCTATTTGATTAGATAAAAGTTACCTTCTGGTTTGTACATGAGGATAGAAATTATGACCCTGTTTAGAATGAATTTCCAACTCTTCTGCGGTGGATTCCACCCCCTCAGTATGGTATGCATATGCGATATGCCGGGTCTTAGGGAGCAATCATTGTTGTTCAAATACAATATCATCGAAAATGAATGAGAATTTCTCAGAAAGTCTTTGACAGCTGAAACAGTGAAACAATAAATCAACAGGATGATGAAAGCTTGAAAACACATAATACCTATAATAATCAGTAGAAGCATAGCAGAAAGGAGAAAAAAGAAACTTAGTTCAATTACACAGTAAGGTTACTTACTTCAAAGTCAGTAGAGTGCTGTAAGGTTATACATATTGTTAAGGTTAATTGCATCCATTCAAAATGTATTTGAGTCTGAAACAAAAGCTTAAGAGGAAAAAATAATCAAAGGGAGAAGACTGCATTTTGAAGGCTCTGTGTTATATCAGAGAATCTGCTGGATGATGATTCTTTTGTTCTGTAATGTTTGTAATTCCCCCCACCCCCACCCCCAAGTATGAAGACTTAAAAGGCAATCCATTAAAGTCCTGTAGAAAAAGTGGACATTTACCATCATTAAAACTCAAGGCCTAGAAGTGCCCAAAGTTGGTTTTACTCTGGTGCTAGTGAGAGCAGAAACTTCTGCTACCTAATCTTGTAAGAAAATCTGTGCCCTTGCCTGCTTTAAGAAGTCTTTATTTTCAATATTTTTCCATTTGAAAATCTTTGAAATATTTCCTCCTGATTGTAAAAGTAAAGCCTTATCTGCTTGTTACAAAAATGCAAGGATTACAAAGCTCATGTGTAAGTCCCCTGAAAGTCTGACCCTTAGAAATAAAAACTTAAAGGATTTTGGTGTAAAGAAAATCTTTCTTTATAACATGTAGAGTTTAGTCTTTGCTGTTATGCCAAATGGGAAAATCTTAGAGCCATTAGTCCCCTGTCTACTTCCAATAGAGGGTGACAGGCATTCTTATTCTAATCTTTATTTTAAAAAGTGATTGCTGCCTATCAGATAGGCAGGTACAAGGAAACAAGCTGTCTCACAGTGGAATCTTGGATAACATCTCCTGTGTCGTACTCTGTCCAAAAATAACCTAATCGAATCATGAGGAAATAATTTCCTTAAATCTAGTTTGTAAGGCATTCTATAAGACAATTTACCTGGACACTTCAAAAATGTCAGTCAGGAAAGAAAGACAAATGTCAAGGAGATTGCCCTAGATTATAGGCGTTGTCAACCTAAATAAATGACTGAGGCAAAAATCTCAATAGAAGTTGATTAAGCCAAGATTTTGAAGAGCTGCTTGGGAAGAAGGTGAACCACAGATAAGCTGTGGCTGGTTTTCTGAAAGGGGAGGTGGGAAAACTTCACCATTTTAGAAGTATGCAGAGAGACAGAAAAAGGCAGAGGGGTGCTGATGAAGTAGTGGCTGCATTCTTGCGAGGCCCCCCAAAACTACATTTTACAAAAAATAAGGGAGAGGAGGAAGCATCCCTGGGTAGATGGAAGAATGTCTGATTCTGTCTTGTGTCCAATTTTGTTACCTGTAACATACACTTGGAATTTATTATCAGTGTGGAATCAGACAGGCTGTACTTTTAGGTGCTAGACATAGGTACAATTTGCATGTCCTTTCTGAAATTTAGCAAGACATTTCCTTAATAAATGATTTGTGGGGCCAGATCTTCACAGGTGCCTGAGGCTACAATTTTCTTTCTTTCTTTCTTTTTTTTTGGCCAGGGCTGGTTTTGAACTCACCACCTTCGGTATATGGGGTCAGTGCCCTACTCCTTTGAGCCACAGGTGCCACCCGCTATGATTTTCTTTTTACAAAGTTTACAGGGATGTGTCAAACAACAGGAATGTGTAATCTGTAACTGGCTCCAGAATAAGGAGGGGTAAGAAGGTGTATTAGAATGGGAACAACTTAGAAATTTGAATGTAGACAACTAGGCGATATCTATTAACATTAGATTACTCGGGCAGGATAATGTTATGTTTCAGTAGGAGACTATTGTTTCTGAGAGACAAGTTGAAATATGTAGGGGTGAGGTATTCTAACCTGCAGCTTACTTTCATGTGGTTCTGAAAAAAAAAAAGAGGTGAGAGTAAAAACAGCTGTGGGAGGACATTGACAATTGGTGAGTACAGGTAAATACTATAATAGATGGGTCTTCATTTTACTAAATTAATTTTGCTTACTAGGCTTATAATTTTTTCAGTAAAAAGTTGAAGAAAAAGTAATTTTAAGTAATAAAGCTCATTATACTTCCTACTTTCTTTTTTTTCTTTTCTCTGTTGGAACCTCAAGGTCTTGTCAAAGAGCTGTATACTTAAGAGTCATGCAGTTTTGTGTAGGTATATCATACCTCAATAATTGAATGAACGAAGGCTGGGCTTAGAACCATGCTTCCATTTAGAGGGGAAAAATATTTCCAACCACTTTGTTTCATGCAGTGGTTCTTATTATTCTTGGGACACAAAAGAATCGGGAACCAGGCTGTAGACATTAGAGGGAAGAGGTAACTGGGGATGTAAAAACAAAAAAAAAAGAATTGGAAAACTTAATGCTAGTGATTCAATGCTAGGCTCTATTACATATAATAGGTGGCATATGTAGTTATTATAATTAAATATAATGTCCCCAATAAATGTGTCAAGAAGCACACATGGCTTTGTTTATTTCTCTTCCATAAGTCTGAAGGTAAGTAATCTAGGGCTGATCTAGTACAAATAATGGGCATTGTTATAGAATAGAACACTTCTTATTTTTTGGTATTGTTTGAAGTGCTTTATATGCTATGAAGTAGATAGTTATTCATATTTTAGTAGTGAAAAAATATAGGAAAACTAAGTAATTTGCTCAAAGTTGTATAGTTAAGAAGTGACAAAATTAGGTCTTGAAGCCAGGCAGTTTGGCAATAAATTACCACTGAAGTGGTGGGTTTGCCGTCACAGAGCGCTAGACTGGTTCTGTCTATCTGCTCACCCGTTCCTGATACATGTCT
Source organism: Galagoides demidoff (assembly GCA_963574575.1). NCBI lineage: Eukaryota > Metazoa > Chordata > Mammalia > Primates > Galagidae > Galagoides > Galagoides demidoff. The sequence goes on from CAUYQV010107937.1 coordinate 7,362, forward strand.
TCTATAATCAGGTTGCCTCACGGGCCAAAATAGCTGCTTTACCAGCTACCACTTCAGCCTTCCATGAAGGAGGAAAGCAGCAAAACAGCCTTTTCTATCTCTCTCCATTTAAAGGAGTTTCCTAGAAACTGCTCTCAATGGCTTCCATTTCTCAGTTTCTCAAATTGAATCATATGGTTACACCTACCTATCAAGAAGGGTGGGGACTGTTGTATTGTCCTTGGGCACACTGCCAATCTGAATGATATAGGAGAGCTATTACTAAGGGAAGGGGGGGCAGTGAGAGTGAGCGCTAAGTAGGGCTAGCATCTCCTCTACTTGAAGAATTGAGGAGAGTCAAACTTTAGAATAGAAAATTAATTATGATTAAGCTGTCTCTGGGATTTGGGAAACACAAATGTCTATCAAAGCAAGAGAAACTTAAATGTAGCCTACACTTCTATTCAGAGTACTGATTTCCGAAGACTACTAGAATTTTCTTCTGTATAATGCTCCATTGAAAGCTTTATGCATTGTATGGCCTGGAAGATTATTCTTAATAGTGAACAATTGAAACAACTAAAAATGGTTGAGGGGTTATGATTCATCCATGTCATGAAATACTATGGAGCCACTTTATTTCTTTCAAAATCAGAAACAAAAAATAAATTTTATTTTGTTTTTGAGATAGGGTTTTACTTTGTCCAAGTTGGAGTGCAGTGGTATGATCATAGCTAACTGTAGCCTCAAACTGCTAGGCTCAAGAGATCCTCCTATCTTATACTCCCAAGTAGCTGGGACTAGAGGTGTGTGTCATCACACCTAGGTACTTTTTAAAATTTTCTGTAGAGATGAAGTCTTGCTATGTTGCTCATACTAGTCTCAAACTCCTGGCCCTAAGTGATCATCTTGCCTTGGCCAAAGTGCTGGGATTTTATGTATGAGCTACTGTGCTGGCTGAATTTTATTTTTAAATGTTTTATGCACAGATTTAGATATATAGTGCTCTGTCTTGTGATTCTGGTTTTCTCTACATTACAGGTAACCTTGAGTAATGCTGTGTGGATGTAATCAGTTCTAAGTCTATTAATGAAAATAGAAAACATATTTTCTATTTGATAAATAGTTTTTACACCAGTATCATAAAATCATTTTCATTATGATTTCATTTTATTGTATTTAATTTTATCATTAAATCATACTTTAAAAAAGTTAATCCTAAGCATTCTCTTGTTGAAAAAGGCAGTCTTCCTTGGGCTTTTTACACTCATATGTTTTGCTGGATGTGCCAACACTGACCACTGTATAACCTAGGATATTTCTCAGGGTTGTTTATCTAGCTGGAAACCTTGAGAGATGAGGTGTGCTGTCCCCAGGACAAAGACCAGCCTTGCTTACTACCTGCTATAATATGGTGGATTCCTCAAACTGAATTTTCTCGTTTGCAGTGCAAACACATTGTGTATGCAGCTTCCATCATGTTGCCTTCATAGCATCTGAGGCCAGTTAGAACAGATGTAAGTAAGCTGATGCCCATGCTGCTGGCTGTGCCATGAGTAACAAAGTCCTTTGTCTCTGATCCAGGAGTCTCATCTCTTCTGCCAGTGTCCAAGAAATAGTAACAGGCTAACTTGTTAGCTTGCAAATCCCAGACCTCACATCTCTGTTCTGAAAATATGAATTCCTTGTACTTTTTACTGAGGAAACAGTTTTTAGACTTTTTGCAAGCGTATCTATCAACTGGTCCCCAACTCTATTCCCACCATTGGTTTTTGACCTCTTAAAGATGGTAAGTCTCTACAATTGTACTTCATATACATTCTTTTTATCTTTAGTGTGAATGCTTTTGCTAACTTTATTTTGTGACCTTTATATTGATGTGTATTTTTAAGTGAAAATATATACCTCAGGTCTAGTCTGTATGGCTTGCTATGCAGGTTGGTACCTGCACACACTTGCCCAGCTAAGGTAGACTTTAGGACTGAGAGTTTATATATCTCTATCTGTCTATCTATCTGTCAAATCATGTGCTCTAGTGGGGGGTTAACATCATTGGAAGAAAGGGGCACTTTTTTTCTAATTTGTTTAAATTTTCCATATCTCACTAAGCCATGGGGATCCTGGAACATGTGTGTGTGTGAGTATGTATGCATGTGTATCTCTTTCTAATTTTCATAAAGGCATCCTTTAAACAAAGGCTCTGATGATTTCTTACTTATTTATCTTTATGCCCTGCGTGTCTATTCAGCCCATTAACAGAAGCTATGACTTATATTAATGAAAGAACTAACCAACTTCACATCTGCTTATTGGATATGCAGACAATGTCTTAGGCTCAGCAAGTTCTGAGACCAAAGAGAATTTCTAAGCCCTTCCTTACCCTAGTACTCCATCAGAAGTGGTGCGATGTATAACTGGTTTAGGGGTCAATAGTGATTTATTCAACATGATCTTGTCACCTTTTGTTTCTCTTGGAATTTGATCTATTTATTAGAGAACTTTTGGAGACTCAAATGCTTCAAAAATGTTGACTTACATTGAGTAAAATCAGTAAGCTTCAGATTCCTAGACTGAAGATGATATAGCAAAACCTGATATGGCATGCCATATCTAGAAAAATAAATATCCAATGTCTTTGGTTACCTCAAACTTTGCTCAAGTAATGTCCTAAGCATTACTCAAGGTGACCTATTCTTATTCATGTATAAGAATAAGATTTTCTAGAATTCTAAAAACCTCAAACCAATTTCTTTTTAGGACTATAGATTTTACCTGTCTACTATTCTGCCTAGAATTATCTGTTTCTAACTTCATCATCTATCACTCTCTGAATTTTTGCTGTTGACTGTTTCCTTTTCAGTCAAACCAGTGTTGTTCCTAATTAGAAATTTAAATCACATCTGGTACAGTGTGTACACACCAGGGGACATATTTATGTCATACTTGTAGCCAGCCAGGATATTTTCCATAACTCCAACATAGCATTTTTTTTCGTAATGCTCATTGATGAAACATTATAAAAACTGTGCAGGAATCCACACACGAGATGCAGTTGTGTTGCCCAGGAGAGACCTCACAACAAAAACATTTCTTGACTATCTTTATTTTATGTATTTTTTTACAGTGCAGAAAAAATTTTTCTTTGTTTTGTGCGACTTCTAGATCATAGTAGTATATCTTACTGATGGATGCTGCTGGAAAGTGAAAACAATCTTACAAATTGAGACATTTCATTAAATCTCAATGAGGTAATTAAGGGGACTCATTTTCAAAAGTATACATTTATTTCAGTAGCTTGAATGTTGCTTAATCAAGAAATGCCCAGAATACTAAATATTGGTTGGGCTCATCCAGTTCAGCAGCTTTGAGAGTCAGACAGTTGCAAAGGATGGCACACAGGCTAAAACAGCAAAGGCTTCTGCTGTGGGTAGAAACTAATTGGCTGAAAACATTAATAAATTATCCTTGCTACTCATGTCAAGAAAAAGCTAAGAGAGCCGAGATGAATATTTGTCTCTACCAAGGCATGACACTCTGCCATGCAATATTAAAAAACAAAAAGCATCCTGAGATTTAAACTCTTCTTCCTATAGCAAGTAAGAAAAATATAAGCTAAATTACTTGGCAAAGCTTTCTTGTGGATATCATAAAATGTTGTAGATTTGGCATTTTCAGCCAATAAAATATTGCTAAGAAGGTTGCCAAAGACTTCTCTCACAGAAAGCGTTTATTACTTAGGACCATGGTCAAGGTTTAAGCTAAGGTGCTTTTGGTTGAAAACCTCTAATTTCAGAGCTAATTCTTCCCTTCTGCTATTCCTGTACGAATACCTGTAGGCTACGCATATCAACCACAAATTGTCTGCAGTGCTATTCCTAAAACTGAAGATTCTAGTGTCACTGTCTAAAAACTTAATCAGATTAAAGATCTTAATGTACAATGTTTTACAGACCAATTGATTCATTCCCCCCTCCCCCCCAAACCTTTTCCAGAGTTTCCATATGAGAATCCCAGGGACGTGGAAAACTCTCTATGAAGCTGGTTCTAGCAAAGTCCTGGCAAAGAAACACTTTTGCCATTTCAGATCCTAATCTTCAAGACTCAATTTATATTCTTTGCTCTTGCTATTCAGTTTCCTATTCTGCAGCCTCTGACTCTCCTATGCCTTGGATCTCTGACTAATTGCATTATCCCACTTTAACTCTTGTTTGGGTACTCTTGTGGTATGCTCTGGTTTCTCGACTTGGTCCTAATGAAAACGTAAGTTCTGTGAAAGTGGTTGATATCTGCCCTCACTCTCCACATGCCTTGACGTAATAAGTCCTTAATAGGTGCTCAGTTAAGTAGGTTGCATTGTTTGGAAGTCTGTCAAGGGGGTGAAGTTGAAGGACAATATTTTATGCTTTCTACATTGAGTTGAAGCGTTAGCTGCATGCGGTTAACTGGCCTAAGTCAAAACTCCTGCACTTGAGTCTCAGCACTGTTGCTTAATTAGTGTTCTTTGGCACATGATTTAACCTTTGTGTCTTTAACAATGATTTATTAATCCCTAAGTTTCCTTTTAGCCCAAATTTTCTAAGATAGCTTGCTTGATCTACAGCCCTGGTTCTCCCAGTGTGGTGCCTAGATCAAGAACATCAGCATCACCGGGGGACGTAAGACCAGATTTATTGGGCCCTGCCCCAGACCTACTAAATCAGAAACTCTGCCCTTTTACAAGCTTGCCTACAAGCCCTCCAGGTGCCTTGGATTGCAGAGGGACAGAAGCCATTCTGAATAAAATAATTTAAGGGGGTTTATTCTGAGCCAAAGTTGAGGACCATGACTTGGAGCCACATGCAGGAAACCACAAGCACACGGAAGCATGGTGGTGGGGTTACAGTTTGGTTTTATACATCTTAGGGAGACTGGGATTACAGGTAAAGTCGTAAATCAATAGGTGGAAAACGTGCATTGGTTTGGCCCCCAAAGGTGGACATCTGGAAGGGCGGGGCTTACACAGTACAGGTGGGTTTAAAAATTCTTTAGCTGACAATTGGCTAAAAGATTTAGGCTCTGTCGGAAAAACCAGGAATCAGTGAAAAGGAGAGCTTAAGATGAATGGTCTGTTAGGGACAACGGAAGGGACAGAATCAAGTGGTTATGTATATTGAGGACCTGCAGGTAGGTCTTGCATAGCCTTAGATCTGTTAGCTAGTCACCAAGGACATCACTAAGAGGGGAGGGGGCATGATGAGGCATGTCTGATCTTTTCTCATGGCTAGCAACTCAGTTTTAGGGATCCTCTTGGCCAAAAGGGGTCCCGGCAGTCACTGAGGGAGGAGCCTTAAAATTTTAATTGACAGCATACACAATAAAGTTGGACAACTGCTGATCAACAGTGTAGCCTAATCTGTAGTCTGGTGGGAAGTGCTGTCCCCCAGCATTTCCAGATGTTGAAGATAGTACAACAATTCCATGACTGGCAGTTAAATCCACTATCTCGTGTTTTGGCTTCAAGGCTCTCTAGAGTGGCTTACCATTGTGTCATATTCAAGTTTCCAGGGACATCCCGCAGACATGCAGCTCCCAGGCTCCTATAAAATACTGGCAATTGAGGAGTGAAAAATTTTTCTTAGGGTGAACAAAGCATATGCAAGGGACAGGGGATTAATTTCCAGCGGCAGCCTCCTAATTTCGTATTCACAGCGTGGTATGTGTGCTAGGCTACACATGCAACTCTGCTGATGTACATTAGGTAATTGGGCGGCCAGCAGACCCATTTGCATGCAAGGGTTGTTGCATACCTCACATTTACAAGTCTAAAATTAAAGCCTGGTTTGAAGCTGGCTGAAGGCTCGCTGCTAGGAAAATAATGAGATAAGGAAGAAATGGCTTCTGTTAATCAGTGCTTTTGGCCTTTACTGTTTGGTCTTTGCTAATTTGTCCTTTGAAATTTTATATTCCAGGTAGAAGAGAGAGAGACTTGTAAGAGTATCTGGGTTTTTATTTTACTATTTAAAAAAATTCAGATGTAATTGCAGATATTATAATCCTGTAGTTAGAAGCAGGCTGTGCTTATAGCATTTCCTCTGGAACTGTACCCACATGTATGCTGTAGTCTGTTACTACACTTTATTTTTGCTTTATGAACTATTCATGTTCTGTGGGACCATAGGCATCATTTCAAAAAGAGCTACCCCCCAGTACAAACTCAGTCTTTGGCATCATTTTCTTTCAATTCAGCCCACATTTATCAAGCAGCACTTTGTGCCAGGCACTGTGCCAGGGACTTGGAATACACATCATTTAAGCACAGTTCCTGTCCTCAAAAGCTCACAATATTTTAAGTTCCTA
>CAUYQV010107938.1:0-13936 GCA_963574575.1 Galagoides demidoff
GCATCACAGCTCATAGCAACCTCCAACTCCTGGGCTCAAGTGAGTCTCCTGCCTCCGCCTCCCAAGTAGCTGGGACCACAGGCGCCCGCCTCAACACCCAGCCATTTTTTGGTTGCAGCCATCATTGTTGTTTGGCGGGCCCAGGCTGGGGATTCAAACCCGCCACCTTAGGTGTACGTGGCTGGCACCTTAGCAGATTGAGCCACAGGCGCTGAGCCTTTTTTTTTTTTGAGACAGAGTCTCACAATGTTGCCCTGGGTAGAGTGCCATGACGTCACAGTTCACAGCAACTTCCAACTCCTGGGCTCTAGCGATTCTCTTGCCTTAGCCTCCCAAGTAGCTGGGACTACAGGTGCCTGCCACAATGCCCAGCTATTTTTTTGTTGTTGTTGCAGTTGTCATTGTTGTTTAGCTAGCCCAGGCCGGGTTCAGACCCACCAGCCTCCATGCATGTGGCTGGCACCATAACTACTGTCACTGTGCTACAGGTGCTGAGCCTCTTTTTTTTTTTTCTGAGTCAGAGTCTTACTCTGTCACCCCAGGTAGAATACAGTGGCAACTATGGGCACATAGCACCACACCCAGCTAATTTTTTCTATTTCTGGTACAGATGGGGGGTCTCACTCTTGCTCAGGCTGGTCTCAAACTCCTGAGCTCAAAGCAGCCCTCCTGCCTCAGCCTTCCAGAGTGCTAGGGTTACAGGTGTGAGCCACCCTGCCTGGCCCAACTTGGTTTTCTGCAGTGGGTCTCACAAGGCCAAAGTGAAGGTATCAGTCAGGCAGGGCTTTCATACGGAGGTTATGAGGGAAAACGCACTTCCAAGGCCATTCTGGTTATTGCCAGAATTCAGGTCCTTAGATCTGTAATATAAGGGAATTCATTTCCTTGCTGGCTATTGACCAGAGCTACTCCCTGGTCTTAGAGGCCACTCCCAGATTCTTGCACATCTTTGAGCCAAATCTCTCTGATGTCTCTTGCTGTCCTCTTCTGCTACCAACTAGAGAATATTCTCTGCTTTTAAAGGGCTTCTGTGATTAGATCAAGTCCACCTGAGTAATGTGCGCCACTGAAGGGATCTCTCATCACATTCACCGATTCTAGGGATTAGGGTGTGGAATCTTGAGGGGTCATTTTTTGGAATTCTGCCTCCCACAATATCTTCCTCTGTACACATATATTTATAGATACATATTTGTATTCTAGATACTATAAGCAACCTGATTTTTCCAGTTAGTGATCCACTGGCACCCACTCATCTCCAAGAGGAATATCTGGGGGTGAACTGAATTATAGAAGTGGCATTCTTAGGATCCATGGCAAAGATCCCCATCATCGTGCCCAAAAGGAAGCAACGTGGGAGTTAAATGCCCCAGCTCCCTTTGTTCTTGGGTGGGTCAACACTCCACTGACTTCCACAGGCTCCAGCTGGATTGAGCCTCAGTTGGTCACAGTAATAGCTTGCTTGAGAACCCTCTTTTAATGGGTTCCCTTCTTTTCCCTTGCCCAGCTCACTTCTCCACACCCTCCTCTCCACAGATGCCTCCTGGGACCACCTCCCAAATAAAGGACTTGCACTCACCTTGTTATACTAGCGCCAGCTTCCGGGACCCAAGCTAAGACAGAAGGATGCAGGGGACTGGAATCGCCATTAGATTATTTCAGTGTTTTATGTTTTTTACACAGGAACATAGTCATTTATGAATAATGCAATTAAAAATCAGTTTTAAATAAATGTTTTAAGAGGAAAAACTATGGCTGGAGGATGAGAAGGCACTGAAAAGGACTACACCCTGCATCCCCTGGTTCCTTACTCCTCTTTCTAGCTGGGACCCCATTGTCCCACTGACCCTCACAACACCTCCCTCCACACCCGCCAGACATGACAATGGCAAGTCATCATTCTAAGAGAAGCTGACATTGTGGGGCAGATGCTATGCAAAACACATCATACATGTTACTTGGTTTACATACTTAGGGCACATGCATTTACCCACCCCCCAAGATCCCTTTAATAGGATCATGAAGAAACAAAAAAAGGTATACAGCTATGTACACTAAGAGAAGGGGGTGTCAGCAGATGAGAGATTTCAACACATTTCTGGAAGACAGAGAGCAGAAGGAAGGGTGGTGACAGGTGACACAGAACAAAGAGAGCCACAGCTAGAACCCTCCAGGTGGGGAGGCATGAGGCAGAGGCTCCCAGCTGAGATTGAGGGAGTCCCTGAGGGCAGGAGTAGGCACTATGGCTAGAAGCTGAACTGACTGGGGGGCTTCCACTGGACTGGCTGGTCACCCCACTTCCATCCCCACCTCCTGGTGGTGCAGAGGTTACAAGAACCAGGAAGAAGCTTCTTGGTTTCTTAGCGCCCACTCTGGAGTTGACGCCTGCACTTCCTGGCAACTGCAACAGAAATGGGGGAGATACTTTTCTGAAGAACTGGAACACATTTTCCAAAGAGAATGAAAGTAGCCTGTGTGTTTATTAGTGCCTTGAAAGAAAGTCCCGCAGAACCCATCACTTGGGAGAGCCCAGCTCTCCCACCAGCAATCCCCACCCCCACACACAATGTGTGGTGTCCACACCGCAAGCCTCTTGCTCCACAGGAAGACACAACTGCCACAGTTGTTCATCTGAGAAAGCTTGCAACATAAAAGAGAAAGACCAAGGCAAACAACAGAAAAATTGATCCTGGAAGAAACAGAGAGATAATTTAATGAACAGAGGAGAACTTTTAAAAAAGAAGAAGAAAGTTTCCAATGGCACCCTCTGAGAAATGTGTGAAGGTATTGCATCCATAAAACAAGAAGATGGCGCTAACAATTAGACAGAAAGTAAGAGCCCATGGAAATTAAAAATATGGGGACACAGTGAATAAAATCGATTGAAGGCCCAAAAGAAAAAAAAAATCAAGAGAATCTTTCAGAACACAGGGCATAATGAAAGAGACAGAAAACATAAGAGAAAAGATAAGAGACATAGAGAATCATTCTGGGAGGTCCAACATGTGACTAATAATAGGATTTTCAGAAAGAAAGAATAGAGAAGGCAGAGGGAAAGAGCATGCACATGGTACCAAGCCTTGTGGCTTATGACAATACTGAGAGGCAGGCTCTATGGGGCTGGGTGTGACCCCTGCGCTTTGTAAGCCTGGCTGCTTTTATGTTTTTTTGTATTCTGTGTCGATTTCCCTTTTGTCCTTCCTCCCTCCCTATTTAGTGGTCTCAGCTGAGCAAGGATGAGCCAATGAGGGAAGAGTGTGTCCATGCGGGAGACCCACGTGTAAAATGGAGAGGAGGTGACACTGGCAACTAGTGTGGCAGCATCAGAGGACCTGAAAATGAAGGTCCCCTAGGGGAAGAGTACTCTGGGGGCACAAGGTCGGAGCTGCTCACTTCTCATCCTGCTAAGAGATTGTCTTTCCAGAGCTAGATCCTAGAGGCCCCAACCTTTGTTTAAAAAAGGAAAATCTGGGGTTTTCCCTTATAGGCTATCCCGTGGGTAGAGAAGCCAACCTCTCTCCTACATATCTTATATCCAGAGAGCACTAAGGTCAATAGATGGGTCTGATGGCAGTTGATGGGGACAAAGTTTTATAAAAAACTTCTCAACCAGATGATTTTAATACATGCAAGGGGTGTCTAACAAAGGAGTGAGCCGTCTGTCACTGGAGGTATTTAAGCAGAATTCACACAAACATCTGTTTGGAAAACTGTAAAAGGAATTGAAATCCTACAATAGGCAAATTCATAGGGACAGAATAGAGGTTATCAGGAATTGGGGAAGGGGAAAATAATTCCCAGAAATGGTGGTGATACTTACACAACATTGTCAATGAACTTAATGCCACTGAACTGTACACTTAAAAATGGTTAAACTGGACTCAACACCCGTAGCACAGTGGTTATGGTGCCAGCCATACACACCGAGGCTGGCAGGTTCAAACCCAGCCAGGGCCAACTGCAACAAAAAAAATAGCCAGGCGCTGTGGTGGGTGCCTGTAGTCCCAGCTACTTGGGAGGCTGAGACAAGAGATTCACTTAAGGCCAGGAGTGTGAGGTTGCTGTGAGCTATGATGCCACAGCACTCTATCAAGGGTGACATAGTGGGACTCTGGTTAAACTGATAAATTTTATATCGTGTATACTTTACAGCAGTTCTGAAAATAAAATTGAAGACAAAAGAATTGGAGCCTTGCTGGTGGGATGTAAAATGGCACATCCACTGTGGAAAACAGTCTGGCAGGTTCTTAGTAAGATAAACATAAAGTTGCCATATGACCCAGCAATTCCAGTGCCTGCTATATACTCAAGACAAATAAAAACATATGTCCCCACAAAATATGCACACAAATGTTCATATCAGCATCATTTACAGTAGCCAAAAAGTGAAAATGACCCAAATGTCCACCAACAGATGAATGGATAAACAAATTGTGGTACATCAGTGCGATGGAATATTACATGGCCATAAAAAGGAATGAAGTACTGACATGCACTATAATGCAGATGAACCTTGAAAACATAGTAAATGAAAGAAACCAGACACAATAGGCAACATAGTACCTGATCCCGTTTATATGAAATGCCCAAGATAGGCAAATCCATGGAGACAGAGAGTACATTAGAGGTTACCTAGGGTTGGGGGTTTGTGGGGAAATGGGGAGTGACTGCTAATGGGTTTCCTTTTAGGTGATAAAAAGCAGGAACATGCACCCGGGAGGATCATGTCCCAGATACTAGGGAGGATCACTTGAGGCCAGGAGTTTGAGACCAGCCTGGGCAACATAGCTAGACCCTATCACTCAAAAAAAAATAAAAGAAAAAATAAATTTGAAAAGTGGTAATTGATGGTCACACAACTCTGTGAATGTTACCAAAAAAAAAAAATTGAATTGTACACTTTAAAAGGGTGAATTGTATGATATGTGAATTATATTTCTTTTCATGTGTGTGTCTAGACAGAGTTCTACCGGATGCCCTGAGCAGAGTGCAATGGCGTCGTAGCTCACTGCAACCTCAGACTCAGGCTGTGGGCATCCTGTTCCCTCAGCCTCGGAAGCCACTGGGATTACAGACACTGGCCACAGTGCACAGCTGGGTTTTTCCATTTATTTAATGAGTCGGGGTCTCACTCTCGTTCAGACAAGCCTTGAACTCCTGAGCTCAAGCAATCCTCCCGCCTTAGCCTCCCACAGTGCTGGGGTTACAGGTCTGAGCCACTGCGCCCAGTGCAAATTATATTTCAATAAAGCTTTTTTTTCTTTTAAGGAACAGGAGCTTCCCACCAAGATGGAGGTAGGGACAAATGTGACCTCTTTCCATCTCAAGGTTCCTCAATCTTCTGATGTCTCCCCCTCTCTCCCTCAGGTTCTAGGCTCTAGGAGAGCTGTCTCAGCAGCTCCCCATGCACCCCACCCCTACCATAGCGCCTGCCAGAGGCCAACTCGGAAGCTTCTGGCAGCACCAAGAAACCACCCCCTGCATCACACTGCCAGCCTGGCCTCCTTGGGTTGGTTTGTTTTTCTAGGGCATAAACATATTTTATGGAGAAATAAAATGCACAATAATAAAAAGGGGGAGGGGAGTGTTTCCACAGTCTCACATTTTATCCAAAGGGGCCATGATTTGGCATCCCTGGCTCGAATATGAAATTATTACACAAGAATTGACTCTCGGTGTCTCCGATGCTCCCTGGGATGATTGCTTCTATAACTTATGGAGACAGCTGAGCGTTTGTATTCAAGTGATCACATAAATTAATATCCATATGTGGAAACGGTGAGCCGGGAGCCGGCCTGGTTTAAGAATGCATTCCTTGTAATGATCCTTGCACCTGAAGAAAAATGCCCATCCAGGGCTCCGAGTACAGGTCAGGAAACTCTAGTCACAGTTCGGAAGGTTTGAAGGGAAATAAGCTAAGCAAAGTCTTACCCCTTTAAAGTGGTGAACGGCTAGGTGCTGTTTTCAGCCATGATGTCATCAGAGGGAATGAAGTGAACTGCTTTTTTAAAAAAAAATAAATAAATAAGCATGTGCCTCAAATGTAATGTTTTGCTCCTCGGGGATGGGTTTAGCCCAAAGTTCTAATTATACGCATGGCAGTGAAGGCCTCCCAGTCTTCATGCTTGCCAGAAGTTTTTATTTTGCTACATGACAGAAGACAAAATTATTCCTTTCTCCTTAGGAGACTGCCAACACCATGCCAAAGGATCAACGGGGGTGGTGGCAGGACCAGCAGGAATTGATGAAGGACTTTGTGTGGGCAAGGCAGGGGATCATGAGGTAGAAAATCCAGACCCTGCCTTTGGATCACGTAGGTGAGGCCACAAGCCACAACCAGGCAAGGCTGCACAAGCTGGGGCCCAGGGAGTCATGGGGGCCTGGGGACTGGCACAAGTCCAAAATATTTGCTGAATGAAAATACAAAAGAAAAGGAGCGGAGTCATGCAAAACTACTTCAACCCTCACTCATTCATTCATTCACTTATTGATTCAGTAAATGTTTCTCGAGCTCTCATTGTATGTTGGCAAAGGCCTAGTGTCAGCCAGAGAGCCCTCTCACATGGTAGACGTTTAATTCCATTCAGTTCATTCTGGGGCTTTTCAACACTGTGTAGATTTATAACCTTTTCAGGTGACGGATGACAAACATGTGCTCAATAGAAAAGGATAGCCATGGGTGGCCCATACAGATTTGGCCACTTTTCTTTTTAATCTTCCCATCACAGGTCTACTTCTGTCCAGAACAGCCAATCAGCTTCACACAGGAATTGGCTAAATTTAGAAACAGTATTTGAAAGCTTCTTTTCTATATCAAGAGCTGGACAAACATGGGGTAGGGGAACTCCTTCATTCCCGTACGTGTACACACACACACACACACCATGGTTCTTCCATATGCGTCAACCCATCCCACTCCCATCTCCCAAACTTTCATTTTGCCTTTACAAAGAGGACAATAGACTTTTGAGAAACCTTAAGAGAGACTCATCTAAGCTTTCAGTGGCATGGACTTTTCCTTCTGCAGCAGCAATGTGCTGGTAAATGTTTAACAACTGGCTTTCCAGGAAAAAAAAAAAAAAAGAAGAAGAAGACTGTAACATTTGCCAATTTCTATGGTGTAAATACTTCCACCAGGGCTGATTTCAAGCTACCAACTTCACATCCCTGATGGCAGAGTTGGGAAGACATGTGTGTAATGGGCTCTCACTAGCTAGCAAGCACCAGCTTCCACACACAAGCTTCAGAAACGAGCCTGGGATGAACACAATGGGCAAAGCAAAAGGGAACATAGCCATCATCAGCTGTCAGAGGGTCAGGTCTTTCTCTCCCTTGGATCATAGACTCTGAAATGTAGTAAGTAGTAACTCGCTGGGCATCCTTGTTGCCCTCTACAATCTGTTCCCATAAGTCGGGAAGAAAACCTGGAAACACTCCAGCTATCCCCGCCCCCAACTTAGAGAACATTCCGACTTCTCTCTCTTCTTGCTTCCCAATGACTGAAATGGTAGACACCCAGGAGAAAGGACTCCACACTCCAGAAACTTAATTGTGATTTCTTTTAAAAGCCTATGCTTTCCCACAGTGCAATATTTCATACTAAGAAAAAGGGAATCAAGGCTCGGTGCCTGTGGCTCCAGTGGCTAAGGTGCCAGCCACGTACACCTAAGATGGCGGGTTCAAATCCAGCCCAGGCCCACCAAACAACAATGACAGCTGCAACCAAAAATAGCCGGGTGTTGTGGCGGGTGCCTGTGGTCCCAGCTACTTGGGAGGCGGAGGCAGGAGACTCACTTGAGCCCAGGAGTTGGAGGTTGCTGTGAGCTGTGATGCCATGGCACTCTACCCAGGGGGAAAGCTTGAGGCTCTGTCTCAAAAAAAATAAATAAATAAAAAGGGAATCAAAATTCTTCCCCACTAAGAAGGAACAGTGCAATGAGAGATAGAGAAATCACTGAGGTGGACAAATTGATTTGCAATATGCACAGCAGGTTTGAGGTCCTTAACAGCATCTGGACAGGCCCTGCTCTTCTGCCAGAGGCGGGATTTTTTTTCCAGCACTGCGTAGGTACACTACAAGCACTTCGCACCCAAACCATAATGGAGACCAGGCAGATAGTGATGCCAACCTCCAGCTCCTCCTCACTGGGGACTGATGATAAGCCTTACCAGGCCCCTCTTCCTTCTGGACCTCCTTGTGCGGTCCCAGACAGGTTAGATCCACCCCTGTGGCTTTAGGCCTTTGTAACTGGACCCTTAGCCTTTTCTCATGCACTGTGGGAAACTGTGTGATTGCTCAGCAAATAGTCACTTACTCCTTCCCACTCCAACCCCTCTGTGGGTAGAGTATGCTTCCCAGCACCACGGATGTTGGAGTCGGCCCTGTAACTTACCTCAATCAATGGAATACACACAAACGTGATCCACTAGAGGTTTGTGATGTGTTTGCTTTGTTTGACCTGGCCTCCTACGTTTCTGCCATCCACCATGAGAAGAACATGCCCCCAGCAAGCTGCTGCTGCTTCAACCTGGGACCCTGTAATGAGAGGTGGATGGAACTGACCTAAATCCAACCCAAAGCCTGAAGAAGAGAGGCTACAACCATCCATGAGTGAGAAATGAGTGTTTGTGGTAAGCCATTGAGATTTGAGGGTTATTTGTTATGCAGCTGGGTTGTAGTAATAGCTATATACACTGCAGGTTATATTTAAACATTGAGCCTTTACCAACTCATTTTTTTTTCTTACCAACTCATTTTTACAGAAGATTTGGCATCTCACCAAGACAAATCAACTTTTAAATACACCAGTACTTAAAGGATATATGGATACCTTTGGCCATCAGTGACGCCACACTCACATGCCTGCCTGAACTGGCAATGGGGTTTGGTTTAATCTTTGTCTTCAACAGTGAATCATTTGCTAAGTACCTACTGTATACCAGACATTATGTCAGATACCTGGACCCTGTAACTGAGACATTTACAGCTACACTTGGAAACATGAGTACATGAATAGGACAACATTGTAAAGCCCAAGTGAATGATACAGATAAGAGTGCTGGGAATGCCAGACAGGAAAGAAAAATCACTTAGGATTGGAGGAAAGAGCAGTGGGAACTAAGAAAGATGTCACCAAAAAGGTAGAAATTGAAATAATCCTTAAAGAAAGAGTTGGTCTTAGATACAGGCTGGGGCCCAACATTGCAAGCAATGAATACAATGTGGTCACAGAAGGGTTAAGGGTCATGCACAGAACAGACTGGTTAGAGGAATGGTAAACTGAGCCAACTCACAGAGGTTTTCAATACCAAAAGACTCACGAATCTATTCTGTGGGCAAGAAGAACCATTAGCAATATTCAAGGATGACAAAGCAGTCTTCCTATATTTGGGGTTAATCTGGGGGTAATGTGCAAAATTTGGAAGTTAGTGAAGACCTGGATGTCAGGAGACTAGATGGCAGTCTGAGATAATAAGACCGAACCACAGGGCAGAGACAACAAAAAGACAGAAAGCTGCACTTACAAAATCAGAATATGTTAGAGTTATAAAAAATCTTCTGAAACATGTACTCCCAAATATCCATTCTACAAATGAAGAAACAGAGCCCCAGGTGAAGGAACTTTCCCAGGACCACACAGTGAGTTAGAGCAGAGCTGGGAACAGAGCCCAAGCTTATCAGTTATCAGTTAAGAATGCTGCTGCAAACAACAGAAATCCCAGCTCACCATGGCTTGGGTGAGTAAGGGGTTCCTTTTTCATAATGTAATGATTGGTCCAGAAGAACATACAAAACTCAGGGCTTCCATCTTCCTGCTTCACTATCCATAGCATGTGGGTTTCATCCTCATGGTCCCAAGACAGCTGCTGCACCACCAGACATAGCATCCATGTTCCCCTCAAGAAGAAGACAGAAGGATTAAAAGTCTTCTTCACTCAAAGTTTTGCCTTTTGGAGAAGGGAAACTTTTCCAGAAATTTCTGCTTACCTCTCATGGACCAGCACTGAGCCACATGGCCACTAGTAGCTCTAAAGAAGCCTGGGAATTTGAGAATTTTACTATCTAGTCTCTAGGGTAGAGGACAAGAAGGCAGAAAGGAGCTGGAATGGGTATGAGTAAGACTAATTAGAGTCTTTGCCTGACACCAGCTCTCTTATCTCCCAGTCCAGGGCTCTCAGTATTTTACAACATGACAGGATTGGCGGCAGTGAGGTGGGGAGCATAAGGGGGCCACACACATTTATCTAGGCCAAAGCCAGGGCAGACGGCGACCTCTTTCTCAGATATTGATAAGGTTTCCTGAAAGACTTGGGGCATCGGGAACCACTCCAAAAAAAGAGAGAGACAGGTGAAAAGATATGAAGGACAAGGGGAAGGAAGTAATGTCATTCACCCCACAACTAACTAACAATTAGCAGGCATTTACTACTTTGTGCTAAGCACTGTTTTCAGATCAAGACTTGAGAAGTATCTTTAATGTAAAATATAGAAAATCAAATTAAGGATATGAATGGAAGTCAAGAAAATGTCCTTGGAAAGAGGGCATGAAAGCAAAATGGAAAACCCCAAAGACGAGAAGTTAATCTTGGGAAGACAGCTTAGGAAAGAGTTTGAGAGCAGAGCATGAGATCCCGGAAAGTTTCCACCAGAAATAAAAGCAAGCATTCTCCCTTGGCGCCAACCAAGATGAAGATGCCCCAGCATACTAGGTTCACTTCCAGGTGGGTCCTTTGGAAAGATGTAAACAGGCCAGAAAAAGAAAGCTACAGTATGGCAAAGCTGCTTGAGCCACGCACTCTGGTAGAAAGAAAGATCTAGGTTTCCATCCCGGTTATGTATCTCCTAGATTTAACTTCTCCAAACCTGTCTTGGGGTAACGACCTCTACATTTCCCCAAAGGTGGCAGGTGAATCAAGACTCCAAGACTCTGACAAGTGCAAGTGACAGAAAACCCAAGTCAAACAGATGGAAGCAATGAAAGGGAATACCGGTGCACATCACTGCAATGTCCTGGGACAGGGCTGGCTTCGGGTTCAACTGGATCCAGGGGCTCAAACAAAGAAGACTCTGTCCCCTGGCTCTGCTCTGTCTTTGTTGGTTCTGCTCTCAGGCTGGCAGTCAGCCCAGGTTTGTAGCCTATCTTTTTGGTAACCCCTGTAGAAAGTGTGATTTTCTTTTCCACTAGAAACAGCAAATTCTGACATTGTTTCTCTGGGACCCACTTGGGTCCCACACCCACCTCTACACCAATCGCTGTGGCCAGGATAGGGTAAGGGAGCAGGTTCAAATGCTCCATTCATCCCATTTCAACAGCCAAGAAATAGAGTGGGTCCCCTCCCTCCCCACACAGCACATGGTCTGCCAAGTCACAGAGCAGTGGTCCCCCCACAGTGTAGGTTCTGACTCTAAAAGGGGGACCAAATGTTGCATGGGCAAAGCCAAAGCTGTCTACCACAGTGGTTCTGACAAGCTGCCAAAGAGCCATAAACACCCCCCACCCATAAAAAGCTGCCTTTTCCCCATATCCAGCAACATCCCCTCTTGGGGTAGCACTCTAGCTAGTCTGGCCTTGTCAAAGAGAATGCCAGAATGTCCAAGCTGAAAAGACCCATGAAAATGTTCCCTTCCCCATCCCTCAACTCACCAGGGCACAGAGACCTGCCTAAGTGCACAGGGCCAGATCAGGCACAGAACAGGACTAGAACAGACAGAAAAACTACAGCCAAACATTCTTTCACTTCTGCCTGCAGGCTCCCTGGGAATGGTGTATAAAGGACTAAATAAAACCCTAGAGAATGTCACCAGAAATGGGAATAGTTTCTGGCCAGCCTACTGTGATAGCTGAGGAAAGAATTTCTTTGAAAGAGGGAGGGGGGAATCTTCTTGGACTCAAGGAAGAGGGCTACATAAAGGGCTAGGAGGGTCCTTCTGGCCTGATCAGAAACAGTGTGACTTAGAGACAGAGCATTTTTCATGACAGGCCAATTGAGGTTGAGGAGGGCAGGTCTAGAGCTGATCCCCAGGGATATCACAAAACAGACAGTGATGGGAAAAAGCTAGCTAAAGAAGCTCTGAGAACCACACATCTTCTTCCTGATAGCAACAGCCCTAGGGTTTTATCAGTAGTGGCTCAAAGGCCTTTCACTCTGCCCTGCTCCCCACAATGAGATCTGCTTCCCACTTGTTCCCCAAGGAGGCCACATGTCCCTTTGGTGTTTTCACCAAAAGGGAAAATACATCCACACCTGGCTTCTCTTTGATCTTTTCCTTCCTGGACAACATCCAGGCCTGGCAGTACCACGTCTAAGAAACTTGGGGGCATATTTAGTAAGTTTACCTGGGCAACATATCCGTGTCAGGAAGGAAAGTTTTCTGGGAGATATGTTGCAGTGTTCTTTATCATAGACTGCCTTTTTCTCTCTTCTTCTTTTTTTAACAAGACTAAGAGTGGGAACACCAAATGGCCTCAGACCCTAAGGAATTTGAAAGGATTATCGTGATTACTTAAAGAGGGGTTTTCTGAAACTTCCAGCCAAGTGGGAAAAAGAAGAAAACTTCTAAAGTTCTAACCCAGTGATGGGTTAGATAAGTGTGGGGCCCAAGCAAACAGACAAACCAGGAATAGTATTTCTCCCATTAACTCTTTCAAGGCCTAAAAAACACACACTGGAAGTCTTTGAAAGCCCCTGCAGGGTAGGGGTGGGGTACTCTAAGAAGACAAGCCTTCATTCCTTAAATAAAAGCTCATCAACTGATCCTTTCTTCATCTGCTTTTATTCCTCCCAGGTCCCCCAAAGTGCTACCATCTCAAACCATCTCATTCTTCCAAACAAAAAGCAGTCCTCAAGGGAGGAAAGCCCCCCATTTTCCAAGAGGGTCAGGGTAGGCTTCCCAAGCAGCCAAGTAGCAAGCTGTGTATTGGTCTCTTCAGCTCCCAGCCTTGGCCCAGTCTCAGCTGTTGCAGGGTTGTCTAGAAGCTGACTGAAACGCGGTATATCTCATGGCCATGAGAGGAACTGTACCTGTGGGTCACCCTAGCAGCAGCACCAGATGGAAGGCTTAGGCTGGTGGTCATTTTCTTCTGGCCTCCCAAGATGGCATCACATGTTTCCCTTGGGTCTAAGGAGTGCTTTCAAGGAAGCCTCAAGGCACACAGATCATCAGGAGCCTTTGCTGGGAAAAGAAAGCTTTAGGAGACTAATTTCCATTGTTCCAGAGATTTAGCAGGACTGAGGTGGGGGTGGCTGCTGGCCTGTGCCCAGGCATGCAGGCACAGGGCAGGGAGCCCTAATGTCACAGCATAAGTGCGGGGAATTTCTGCTTTCAATTCCCCCTACATTTTGTAAAAAAGGAAAAGATCCCACAAAAAGTGAGGCTAATCTGTGTTAACCTGAGGGTTAGGACCTAGAGTCCTGGCCTCCTGGGTCTGGGGGCCCATGGCTAGTTCAGAGGCATGGGTTTTTTCTCAATGAGGGAAGATCTAACACTTGAAGTTTGGGCTTGAGCAAATGAAGGGAAATGGGTAGTAAAAGATAATAACTTTTAAAATATAGCTGCTTTTAAGTTCTGGATAAAACCCCTACAAAATGGGAAGGCACTAGAACAGGATGGAGCAATACATTTTCCAGGAATTGACAACCCCTGTGGGCTTTACCAATCCTAAATCCGGTAAGGGATGTGTCAGGAGGGGCTTGATCTGCCCCTCTACAGGCTTCCTGAGAAGGGATGTACCCGAAGCCAGCCCTGGACCATGCCCGGGCCTCCCTCCTATCCTGCAAGGGCCTTGAGGGGCTTCAAGTCTCACCACCCGGAACCCCCAGAATCCACCCCGGCCCCTGAACCATTTCCAGTCCTACAGGCGGGGGGGGGGGGGGGGGGGGGGGGGGGGGGGGGGGTGAGTTTAGGTAAAAAAAATTAACTAACAAAAAAAAAAGG